>OMNM01038038.1:13702-24742 GCA_900302745.1 Parablennius parvicornis | reverse complement strand
TCAGGACCTCTGTCATACATTGAAGCCCACACCTGAAGATGAATGTGCACAGAGACAGAAGTCTGGTTCCTGTTTATTGTCTTATTTCATCCTGCTCTCTCCTCTCACCTTCTCTTCGTTTTGTTCCTCGTGAAGTACAGATACTTTTATCAGTGAGTTTTCGGGTATTTGAACTTGGGTATTGTTTTTCCCTTTTACTTTAAACTCTTCTCTCCACCATTTTTGCTCCGTTGTCTGAATCCGTAAACACTGACGTCGTTACGATTGTGTGTGTGCAATGTTGTGTTCGAATCCGGCTGGAAAAATTGCCCACTCTTCCTCTGCTCAGTCACAAGGATGCATTTAGGTACCGAAACATGGTACGTGAATCAGTACTCGGTCGTACCAACGGAAATCGGTCAGTACTTGTAAAAGTACCGAATTGGGTACCCATGCCTAATAACACATGACTTTTGACTGTACCCGTAGAAAAGCCATGCATGCCCTGAGAGAACATGCAAACTTCCCACAGAAAAGCCCTAAAGCAGACTCTTGAATGTTCTCGCTGTGGAGCCAGAGCTCTAACCACGTCACCCTCTGTTGTAATCAACCATGTGCACTTTTGTTCCTGCAGCTTGATGTAATTATAATCCAACAGCACTGATAAAGAGAGCGAGGTAGAGATGGAGGTGAGAGAGGAGAGGCGGAGGATTGAAAGGGGTTATATGAGGACAGAGAGATTTAATTAACAATCACATAATCTAGCTATTGTTTCCTCCTTATTGAATCCTCCTTTCCACTCATGATAAATCAAACACGGGGTCATGTTCGATTCTTCAGGCTTTTTGTCACAATGACCTACATGATCATTCGATCCATACACCGATCATTTGTCTGCATCAGAGAGCCCTCCGGCGCCACTGAGGCCGTAGACATACATACACACACACACACACACACACACACACACACGCACACGCGCACGCACACACACACACACACAGTAGTAACTGTGTTTCCTGGTAATGGACACCGGAGGCAAATTTGTGCCATCTTACTCACTTTTTCTTATTGGTGATTCATTTCTGATGCTATTATGTGGTGGATTTAGACTTTTACACACTCTTACAGTCTGTTGCTCAACATCTGACTCACTCACTTTTTTTTATTGTATTTGTGCCTCCTTTTTTTTCTTTTTAGAGTTTTTGCTTTGTAATCGGTAAACAATGTCACAGCTATTTTAAATGCCTCAGCATTTGATCAGGCAGAAAATCCAAATAAATGTCCTTTTCTGTTGTCTGTGAAAGCCAGAACCGGTTTTTAGGATATCTGCAAATTACAGAGTGATTCACTGAGGCTCGGTGGGAGGCGAAGTTTCCTGCTTGTTAGCCTCAAGGAGCAACATTCACTTCAAGTAGCATCATCACTTATCAGCTGAAAAATTCTTTTTTTTTAATTACCATGACTAATTTATCATTCATTGTTATAATTGAAGTATATTTTGTGCTGTTATAATGAAGACTGATTGAATAATGTAAAAGCAGCCAGCACATTGTAGTTCATTAATGTGATGCATATTTTATAGGGAAAGCTTTGAAAGTGCTTCATGAAGATTTTTAAAGTAAGAGTCCCTTTGAAAATAAGCAGACACGAACATATTGCAGTTTACGAATTACACAAACCAAATTCAAGTCTGCAGGTTTTAATATAGTCGTCCGCTTTCAATGTGGCCCCCAAGAGCTTAATTACATATAATGTCATCAAAATACCAGTCGATGCTGCTGTAAATTCACCATGAACTACATTTCAAACAGCGCCTGTTGATTTTAAAAGTTCTCACCACTGCTAATTTGGCAAAAGTTGAAATCTTGAAAAAGATCAATGAAAATTGCCAAATCATTAAGAAGTTTTCTTGACCTTAAAATGAAAATATTCATGGTTGAAGTAACCTTCACTATTTATCCACATTGACAGTGTCCCTCACTGTGTGGTACATTGATGTTTATTTTCAATAGCCCTATGTTTATTAATTTTTATTTAATGAGGAAAATTGTTTCCGAGATCTTTTTTTCCAAGGGGGTCCTGGTCAACAATAGTGACTGTTACAACTAAGAAATATATTTTGACTTGAATAAACAATAATCAAAGAGACCATAATTTAATGCCGCTTTAGAGTGGAGTTACATTTATGCAGCTGTGTCTATAATATTCATGTGCTCCGGGTGAAAATAACATCCTGGTTCAGTTCCTCATTTCTCATTGTGAAATCTTACAATAATCTTTTTTGCTTGATGAATAGCCTTATTTTCCTCTTCCCTAATTTTTGTAAGACTGGTCTATTATTTCTATGTTCTTAGACTTTAGAGAGACTCTTTTGTCAAAGCCACAGAAAACATTTAATGGATTCTTATTTATAAAATGGCCAATGCTCATGATGCTAAGCAGATATTCTTACGTAAGATGAGATGTGTTTCATTGTTGTTACCATTTGGGAAATAATCCTGTCTTATTGATGGTATGAGGATGCAATGAGATGTGACATCAGTCGCTGGTTTGTGTTGGAGACAGTTAACAGTTTATAGTTGACACCATCCTTTCTTATCAGCGCCAGGAGCCAAATTACGCTAACAGAGCAGATATTGTAATTGAGTACAAACAATAAATGATGTAATATTGCTGGACGGTAACCTGTGTGGATCTTATTAGTGTAACTCTATATTCACAAACACATTAGCGATACATCTCTGCAGGGGGGGGTTGAGTTTATTCATTGAACAGAAGTCAAGATGTTCGAGCAGTGAACTCCGTTGGCCCTTCTGTGTCTTTGTATCTTATTATGTTACCATCACTGCCATTAGAGGACTCTATGACATACTGAAACAGGAGACACTTCTCCACAAATCCACTAAAACCATTGAAAGTTACTGAATATATAACTCTGTAGAAGGTTAAATTAAGTTGAGAGCTGTAAAAAACAAATGTCAATTTCGCTACGGCTGTTGTATTAAAATAATAATATTGACAATAAAGATGCAAAAATCCAAAAACAAACTCCTTATAAGTACTAGTTTTATGTTTACTTTAAAATACTTTTGAGGTTTATATGTATATGAAGTTTATGAAGTAGTTTAAGTTATAACCTAAAATATCCATATTTATACATTTCTGTATTCTTCATTATGCCTATTATCCAGAAGGAAGGATAAAGCAGCATAGAGTTACTCTTCCCTCCTATTTATTTTCTATTCTTTCTTGTCGAGATTCTTCATTAATCATGCTGTGGATTACTCTGTTGGGCAGCATGTGTCTCCTGAGGATGCCTCGTCCCTTGCACCCTATGAGAATATTAATGCCGGTTTAAACCCTCTCTGAGTCACACATGGTCCTGGTTTATCGGTATCCGCAGGCAAAACCCTTTCACCTCAGTTTTCCTTTCTTTTTTTTTTTTGGGCTTGTAACAACACAAAGAAAGCTCCGACACATGAACAAATCTGAATGGACCCCCACTTACTTAGTCACATTTATGTTAATGACCAGTTCAGTGTTTGTGTGTGTCATGAAATGAGGGTGTATGTCCACATGGGAAACTACTCATAAAAAAAAAAAAAAAAAAAAGCTCTTATATCAACATCCTTACTCATTAACATCGAGAGGAAGAGGTCAAAAGGTCCAACCAACTAGTAGCTCAGCCACCACAGCTACCTGTTTTTCTTACAGCCATTTATATTTGGCTACGTCTGACGGTTTCAAGTGAACTTAACTGTGATAAAAAAAATCTCGTTTTGTTTGATCATCGAAAAGATCAGTGCAAGACAAATGATGAGGAGGTGTTTATCTGAAGGAAAATACAGCAATCATATGAATGTGCATATTGTAATAATGTCCTAGGAGGTCATATCAACACCATAACTATAATATGAGAGTTTACACACACACACACACGTACACACAGAGGAAGAAAACTGCTCCTTTGTCATAAAGACTAATTACAGTAATCCATCATCTCCTTGTTTTTTCTCCATACCGACGAGATAAATATGCATCATCTCAAGGGTTTAAGTGTCACCGGAGTGTGTTTGTGTGTATTTAAGGAGAAGTATAACTCTTACCATGTGCAGGAGGTCTTTAGGGATTTCTAATGGGGGTCTAGATTTCCATTGCTTTCTGTTATGACACTGCTGTTTTTGGTGTGCAGAAGTCCATGCTGGCAATGTGAAGCTTTCAAGAAGCTGCCCGGTAATCTTGATTCATTGATTCCACATCCACGCATGCTCAGTATCGCACAGTGATGCAACATAGAGAAAGGCACACAAGCCTCGTCTGGACATTTCTTTGCTGTAAAAGTCCTGTGCAGTGGACCCGATATGTGTAGACTGACCTGCAAAGCTCAACACATGAAGTCTGCCTCCAAGGTAACAGGGAATGTATTGCATTCCTCTGTCAGCTCTTTCAGATAGCAAATCCTGAAGGAAAACGTCCTCTGTGTGCCATTAATTCAGCAACAAGAAGCACACTCCAATGATACCATTCATTTTTTTCCTCACATACCTGCTGTGCATTTGGTTTGGTTACAAATGTTGGGCTTCATTGGGAGTGGACAGATAACTTGTTTTATGGATAAAACTATAATAATAAGCTCTCGTGCAAAACCATAAGTAAAAAAGCGATAATTACCCTAAACAGTGGTGATTAGTTCCCAACTACCCTACAAGAGCAAATAGACTTCTGCTTTTTTAAGTGGAAGCCAAACACTGTTCAGAATGGTATCGTCTATCTTTTATCAAGATATACTGTATTAAGAAGTATGAGAAGGGAATATGGCTAAATATGGGACAAAAGCATGTATGAACTTGGAGCGTCTGCAATAGCAGGTGTCTTCACTTCCCCACCTGGATTCAAAGAGACCAGTGGAATGAACATTTAACTGATGTTTTCTAAAGCCGGGACACTGATTGGTTCTGGAAAATCATGGAAAGAAGATTGGACCAAAACAATAAAACCAAATAGCAGATCATGAAAAAAAGGACCTTTCCTAATCACCTCATACATGAACTTCAATGTGAATGTTTTAATGATTTTCTGTCTCATGAACCACTATTGGTAATTCCGTAAATGTTAAGTAATCCTTCAGATGTAGAACATGTAGAATTTGTGTGCTGCCTCGATGCCACAAAGTCAAATATAGATACCACACCTGTGTCGGGTTTGTATTACGGGGCTGGTTACATAATCCCTGTTTTTCCTGACACTTCCCGCTTACAGTGTTTGAATGTGCCCCATAAAATCCAAACGATGTGTTGTGTGTGTGTGGTGAGTGGTAACTTCATCTGTTTCCCTCCTGTCTTCAGGACCTGGACAACCTCCAGATCCAGCTGGAGGAGGTGCGCTTCTTTGACCTGTTTGGATACAGTGAGGAAGAAGGAGGCTGGCTCTGCTTCATGTGCAACAACCCTGAGAAAGCTACAGGTAAACACACACACACACACACACACACACACACACACACACACACACGCACACAGAGGAGTCATGGATATAATGAAGGGCTGAGCTGGTATTATTTGAAAATTGCTGCCTCCTGCTTTTATAAACAACTCAATATACATCGGTGCTCGTTCTTATCAGCCAACATCAAATTACTCACTTAATCTCACCACGGTTTTCCCTAAATTGCTGCTTGAACCATTTTCTTCTCTAAACAAATGCGGTTAGCCTGTAAAGATGGACGTCAAAGATTGCTTTCTTACGTACTGTCGTCTCACCACCTCTCTGGGATGCTTCTTTGGGGAATTTTCACATGATATGCCTTCAAGGGAAATAATCTTTTCCCAGAACAAAATCAAGTGAAGCAAAGATCAGCCCTTATTAGGCTGCTTCCAGCCTGATTTCAGTGTTGGGAGGGATCACTGGAAGCAGCCAGTCAATGCCATTGCGGCTCAATCAAGATTAGATTTCTTTCAACATCCACTTGAGTGAAATTTGGAGGAAAGACCAATCCCAAATTTACAGCTCAGATTGTTGATACAATTCTATACATCTGTGGCCACATAGAATTTGCAAGAATGCAGTCTGACTTAAGCTTGAACATAGTAGCGCTGATCCCAGCTAACATTGTATGAAAAAACAAGTTACATTCCAGGCCGGTTTTAGTCCTTTGCTGGGTAAACACAAAGAAAAAGACAATCACACACAGTCTCATTCATACCTACATTCAGTTTAGAGAAACTGGGTTACCTGATGCACTATGAGAGAAAACCGTAGTACCTTTAGAAAGCCAATGTACACACTGTAGGAAAGAAACATCCTGAAATCAAACCAGGAATAATCTTGTTGTGAGGCGGAGGTGCAAACCACCAAAAGCCTCTGCCCCAGGAATCTGTCATTTAATTGAAAGAATGTATATGCAATTTCAGTTGCAGTTATCCCAGTGATAAGAAATCAATCAGCCTTTCAGTAAGTTCAAGACAAGCCAAACAAATGTTTCTCTTTTCTGTTGTTTTTCCAGTTTGATATAAACAATATGTAGCTCAGTAAATTTACATGTAGAATAGTAGATATTAGTCTTGTAGTCTACATCTTTCTCTTTGTTGCCTCACATTTGAGCAGTTATATAACAAGTTGGATGTTAGGGACAAATGTGCTTTGATGAGGAAGTACAGAGAGGAAAGTGAATGTAGAAGAAAAAAAAAAAAGGTAAAATTAAAATTGACCTGGCTTTGGATGAAGAAGAAAGTGAAATGTCACTAACAAGCAGCTTTTAAAATCTCCTCTCCAAACATGGCCATGCTGCTTCCAGGCTCTGGTGTTTGATGGCTGGTAATGAGAAGTCAGCAGGTATTTCCCAGAAAGTTAAAGCCAGGAGCAGGAGGATGTTTGTTGGTGGAAGGAAGCAGGCACACGGGGTGCAGTTAAAGTTTAGTGTTCTCATATGTGTGTATTTATTTATATTTGTTTGCTCTGGAGAAAGAAAAGTTCAGATTCCAAATGATTACCTCACTGGTGCTTAGCAGATTTCTATTTAATAATCAAATTACAAATTATTGCACATTTGCTCAACAGATAATCGATTTGATATATTTTCAAGCCATTATCGATGGCAGCTCTGTCTGTATGTTTGAAGACGTTTGATGTTGATTAGCATTCTTCTGCTACAAGGGTCAGTGCAAATGTCAACAGTGTTGGCTGCAAATTTATGTGACAAATTGTGCACATGCACAAATGTGTGGGGCTACAACTGCAAACTGCAAACTAAGCTCCAGAGAGGAGCTTTGTGTCTGTATAAATCTGGTTTGATGTATAGTGTAGCATTGCTGCTGGACATAATAGGACCTGAATTTACTAAGATTCTGCATAAAATGTACTAAATTACATGCTTATACAAATTGATTGCACTTTCAATATGCATGCATTTTGCAGATGAGTAACTAAAAGTAACATCATGAGTGTTCATATGAAGGTTTAACATGTTAAGAGCCTGTTCACATGGGAAATTGAACCATTTCCTCGTCCATTTGTTTGTGGTCACCCTGGAACGATTGGTTAGTGTGCTGAGACCACTCGTGCTAAAACATGTATTTTGATGTGTAAGTTGGGTAAGTTATCAAATAAATCATTGGGGAGGGGTGGGTATGGTAAATTCTTGGTGAGAAAGTCAACGTTTGAGGCAAAACACAGATAATATCTTACATTAATGTCTGCAAACAAAAGTCACAGTGAGCCAGCTGAGGAAATAATCCCCACCACAATAACAACAGAATCTCTGCTGAAGGCTGAGACATTTTACCACCTTTTCAATCTCAGTAAAAACAGAAAAAAAAGAACAATGTAAGCATTTACAGAGTTTATAAATCAAATTGTACATGGCACATTAATCAACTAGGATATACTTGAACACATATCTGAAATTCTACATTTCTGAGGGCCAAACATTGTTCAAGCTTCCCGTTAAAAGATGAGCTTCCACACGTCTGTGAATGCAATATCATTTCTCTGCCGGTTTTTATACGAGCATAACTTTAGTAGATCAGGCCCATAGTGTGACAGAAGCGATGGCTATGCAAATCTACTTTGGCATTATGTATTTGTTTGAGGGTTTTATTGCAGTGATGAAGCACTGTTGCTATGAATCTGCTTTTCCTAAAGCACCTCTGCTTTGACTCACACAGTCACACACTGGGGAAGTTTGCAGATCGGCCTCAACTGTACGATTACTGAGTTACATGACTCATTGTAGAAGAGGGACATTTTCAGATTGGAGGAGTTCTTTATACTGTACAAAGTACACGGGGGAGTGAGGAGTAAATAACTGCTCCCCACTGACCTTCCAGAGCCTCCCAATTACATTTGAGTTTTTATCGACTGTCATAACAGTCTCGTACGGATGAGGCAGAGCCACCAGTCAATTCTTTTGACCCTTTTTTTTTTGCATATGCAGAGTGTGCTGAGTGCTACTACGGTGCCTCACAATCTGCAGAGAGAAAGCTGCTTATCTTCACCGTTACAAAAGCAATACAGTGCAGCTCAGTTCTTCAATACTCCTTAGTCCCACCCTATTTCATCTTATTTCAGCACACATGAAGGCACACCACCGACAGTCATAAGAGTTTCAGCTTTGGTCAAATTGTTATTCCTCTGTTAGCCCAAAAAAAGTTACGTCACACAAAAAAAGAAAATTTGACACAGTTTCTTCTTATTCAATCTTATTTCTTATCTCATTTTATGGAATGTTGGGCTTTGCTCAAGCAGCTAGGGATACATGTAGTTATCAGTGGGGAATCTACAGTTTATAGTCGTCACATGAGAATATCGAACACTCAGTTTTGTTGAGTACGAAAAAGTTACTAACGTTACATCACATCCAAGAAGTAATGAAACAAAGCAGACATACAACTTACAGCCACAATACATTTACGTACAGCTTTATCGTTGCAAACAAGCCTATATCACTGAAGCGTTGAGAAAATGGTTTTAATGTATGTCTATGAGGGCCAGCCGGAATGTGGTCGAAATATTTTTATGCGGTTGTGTATTTTTAAACTTAGATCAGAAGTGTTGTCATGTTTGGTAATGACAGATTTTTCTCTGGTTGTTGTCACAACTTTAGACTCTCCCAATGAAAATTCATCAGTTTAAAGGTGCCCGGATGCCTTTGTCCCTTGAGGAGGTGGAATGTTTTCTACCTCCCAGTGACTCCTTCAGCAAATACTTTTTAGATGCATCAATTTCCCTTGCAATTCTACCCTGCTATTGTGACAGAAGGCAACTGCACGGAAACACTTCTCCTAAATGTATGTCCATTTTACCAAGGAAATGATTCAGGATAACAAGAGTCAACTAAAAGCCTCATCAAGGGGGAATGTTTGCCTCCCACAACATGATGCATAAAAGCATTTAAAAGCAGCCCATAAACACAGGCACATTTCTTGAAGCAATGGAAAGAGGTAACAGATGAGAATGTGTCAAGATTAGATTTGCACATCAGAAGAAACTAAAATAAGACACAGTTTAGAGAGCAATGGTCTTTCTATCTAAATTCAAACAGATATTTTTTGCACTGATGCATAAATGTTTATTCGTTGGGGCATAAGCGGCATTATAACACACTGACTCAGACACTTAACCTAAAAAGGCAAACTTGTCTATTGGAAAATTTCAGTTCAGTACTGTATGTCAGGGTTTAAAAAAACCACTCCTGATGGTAAAGTAAATGTTGATGTGTGAGTGTGTCTAAGTCAACTTAAAGCCGTTTCCCTGTTTTCGTCATGTGGTTTGTTATCCTGCCATCACCCCTCATTAAAGTTTTATCTTTTACTGTGTTTATTGCTTCTGTCAAGAGCATTGCAAACTAGAGTAATCCTCTGGGACTAATAGTGGCTTAAATACAAAATAAAACACATCTTTATTCACCCCCTCAAAGTCTTAGTCTGCAGTTACAATTTGCTCTGATGCAGTCACAGGTTAAGTAGTGTCCAGATTAGAAGGAAAAAACAAGCAAACTTTGGTACAGTTGTTATGTTATTGTGATTGTTGACTGATGTCGACTGTTCTCTGCTCTATTTAACCCGTCGCAATCAACAGATGGGAAAACTCAGTTACAAACAGCATAAAACATGTCACAAAAATCAAACTGTCGCACCTCAGCTCCAATAATATTAAAGCACTTATTAAAACCTAGACGATAAATTATGTTTTAGACGATGGCTTTCTCCTGCTTTATGGCACAGATATAATCTATACAACAACAAAAAGCAGAAGCTCCGCAGATAGTGAGATTTAATTTTAAAAAGCCTGGATTTCATATGGGTCGAGAAACTTGTGTTCATTCCGATTCACCAGGAAAAGTTTTGATTTCAAAATATGGATTTTCTAAACGTGTGTTCTGAGAGCTGCATGTTATAGTTACTCGTTAAGTTGGGTGGAATTATTATTTACACATTTCATTAAAATCAGATGGCGTCACATTCATTCTAGCTCAGGGGTCACATACCTGAGATGACCTGTAAAATGGTTGCAGAAATAAAGTGGAATGCAAATGTTTGTATGGCTACATTTTGGAGGCATTTACATTTCATTTTGTCATTGTTTTTACAAAACTTGAAAATCTGAAAATTCTTATCAAAATAAAGTCAGTTTTAGCATAATGGATTTTCTTTATTGGTGAAAAAGGGGGTGGATTTTCCTAAAAATATGTAGAGTGTTTGTTTTATTTTGCAGCATGTAAAATTGACTCTCGGCTTTGATTTGATGCTACTGCAGCTCTGTCTACAAACATATTGACGCTTTCACTGTCGTGTGATTGATCTCAGGACACCTGTCACTGTGAATAAATGATTCTGAAACAGAAATTACTTCATTCAAAAATTTATTTTCAGGTCTTCTTTGGGATTTTTACTCTTTGCTAAGTCAACCTGCAGGCTGAGTTGTATCACCTGGTGGGACAGTTTTAGTCCATAGGCCCTATGTTGGACTGACTTTGAGCTGAATACACACACACACACACACACACACACACACACACACACGTCTTTATTTCTGTACTTCGGCGCTCAGCGGCGTTTCAGC
>OMNM01038035.1:0-15673 GCA_900302745.1 Parablennius parvicornis | reverse complement strand
ACCCCTGCAGGGAGTTTTAGAGGATTTTTTTTTTTTTTTGCTTGAAAGACGTTAAATTATGCCTACATTTAATCTGATAACTATTGCGTGACATGGCAGTTCTATTCAACTTCACCCACACATCACAATGGTGATGACGTTATATTTATGTGTGGATTTCACAATGGATTTATTATAACCGGCTCCAGGGCCCAGTTTAGCGGGCTTGAGTCGCAGGACAGCCACATGAGCCTCTTGTCATCCTGCTCTGTCACCTGTTTTAACATGAAGGAGAGAAAATTAAGAGACGCTTTGGGGAAAAAGTGAAGTTCAGTGAGGAGACGCAGCTGCAATAGAAGATAAGAAGGAAGCAGGATTCTGCGGCGAAGGCAGAAAAGAACAATTCCAGGTAGGATTCCCGACACTTGAAATATGCACCTTGTCCAGGAATCTTTGCAGCTTTTGGATATAAAACCAACAAGTGCAGCACTTTAACACAAACCTGAGGAGCACAGCGTGCGGTGTCCTGTGAAGCTGCGTGTTTCCTTGCAGCTGTCATTCAAGACAGGCATCAATGGACTTGGAGGTTTTAATGATGTCACAGTCTGGCTGCTCAACAAGTGCATCAGCAAATTTGTTTGAGAGTGAAGACAGTATCACCGAGCTGTAGCTCCTTAAGACAACCAGTGAGAAAGAGTCAAAGGAAAAGAGGCAGCCAATGGGTCTTTGCAATTATATGGACTCATTCCCTTATTATTTACATTTTGTCATATTCATTTACATCATTATGAAGACAATGTGGGTCTGGCTGACATCAGACAAGGGTTCTTAGTCAGTTAGTTAGTTAGTTAGTTAGTTAGTTAGTTGCTCTCAGTCCAGCCAGTAGGAAAAAAAATAAAAGATTTTCCTGTACTTTTCAGGCTAAAATTTATAGAACTTCATCCTAAAAATTTTTACAGATATCAGTTGTTTTAACAAAACCTATGGTGTGTAATTTTAAATGTTTCTCTTCAGACTAATATGGGTGAAAGCTGCAGCTTGTTGCATGTTTTTAAAAACTGATGTTATATTTTTAATTCTGATGCTATTTCACCAGCTATAATATAACATTTTAAAGAAGCAGAATTATTTCAGTTTGCCCAGAAGTTATAAAGTAACTATTTACTTAGGATAGTGCTCTTGCATTATTTTTGATGACATCAAGTTTATCCTGTGTTAATATTGCACTCCTATTCTGAGACACATTAGTTGAGCTGTGAGCACTGTGTGGGTCAATGTAATGACTGACTCACTTGAGTGCAACTATATCACGACAGGTACAGGTACAGGTACAGGTACAGGTACAGGTACAGGTACAGGTACAGAAAAATGCTCTAAAATCTGAATGTTATCAATTCTTGAAGCAAATCATAACAAAAAGTTACTAACATGCAGACAGTTTTTAAAGTGAGTTGATGTCAAAATGAGGCAGTTGATTTAACAGATTAACTGTGGAGACAAGATCATACTGATGTTACTTACAGTCAGACTTCTTTGAGTTTAGTTCACTGAGGTTATGTCGGACTAATGAGGTTACAAATTTGCTGGTTTGATCCCACGTCTTCCACTGTCCATATGTCAAAGTGTGCTTGAGCAAAAGACTGAACCCTAAAATGCTTCCATTGGATGGATTGAGTGCCCTACAGGGGAACCAATACCACTGAGGTGTAAGTGTGTGTGTGTGTATGTGATTCACAAAGTAAATGCTAAAATTATTGGAAAAGTATGTTAAAAGCATTTACCGTGAAAGAAAGAGTTGATCTAATGAGTTAAACAAAGGAGCAAGACGACAGCTTAGATGTAGAAAGCTTGTGTCATGTCTACTTGTCACATCCTCGACTCGTCCAGGGGAGTTACAAATTTATGAAAATGTCTCGATTTAATTTTTTTAAAGAGACTATTCAGCAAGTATTTTTATTGGTTGATACTTTGCACAGATGACTTCTGATAGTTGCAAGTGAGATCTTATCATGCTTGACTCTAATACAGTCACAAACAGGGAGCAGATGGTCAACACCTTCATCAGTATACTGACTGTATGTATAACTTTCTCATAAAGATATTGCAGATGACCTCAAAAGTCACACGGACATACAAAACCTCAGAGGGACACTAAACACTTAACTTTAGATATTTAATGTTTAACAAATATCTTTATGAAGACACAGTTTGCTTGTTTACATGAATACATCCAAAAGAAATTGTAAAAAAAAATATGTCTTGAATCTAATAATTTCGTAACAGAAGAGCTTTTCAGAAAATTATCATTTTGTCTTTTTCCAATCTTATCATTAGTCCAAAAAGATGTTAAAATTAAGCATAATAAATACACTGAATTTGTGTCTTTAGTTATAGAGAGGTGTTATTTCTTTATATAGCAGAACTTTATACAGAAGACATATTTTCAATAAACTTCAAGTGTTATTGAAGTACTATATTGAAGCTGAGTCAAGTATTCTATTAGTTTTTGGAAATCAATCTATATTCACCCCACGAGAAGATTATCCTTTGGATAACATCAGCTCAATGAGAAGAACAGTGAGACACAACAGCTCTGCCACTTATCAACCATTTTCCTGATAGGCAAAAGTAGCAAGGAACAAGCTCATATAAACTTTTTTTAAGACTCCCATAACAATAATCAGTTATTAAAGTGTGACTTCCAAAGATAGCTGTGTTCCACTGCTGTCATAACACACCATAAATTCAGTGCTGACAGGAACGTTTGAATTGCACAGTGACGATGATGCAATGCAGCAGAGGGCACCGCTCAACAGGAGTTTCTCTCCATATTCGCCTGGTGCTCTCCCACATGCGGCGACGTCACAGTGCAGATGATAGGTGCTCGGAGCCTGAACAGGGAGCTTGTGTAGCTGAACACTCCCTCTCACATGCCATCTGCTCTTACCCGAGCCCTGAGCGCCCGTGCCAAAGGAGACCCACGGGCATAGAGAGCTTTTTGTCGTCACTGAGCTGGCTCTGTCCGCCTCTGTGCCTCTTCAGCTGTGCAATCTGGTGCATGGCACTGATCACTACTCACTTCCAGGCCCGCTTCAGTCGTATGTATATAGAGGGGGGGGAAAATCCCATTCTGTGAGCCAAGAAGCTCAGCATACCACTTCTCCTTTTGTGTGCCATGTGAGGCAAGTCAAGCTGTGTTTCAGATGAGAAGAGGTGGAGGATCATAACCAGAGGGTGTAGACCATCAAATACATAATTCCCGGCATTTGAGGTTCACTCGCACTGAAAATATAAATATAAAGAAATCAAACCTTTTACAAACAGGAGGTATGTGCACTTTTTTGATGAGAGGTTTGATTTATTTATTCAACAGTGCCACCTCGTTTCACCCCCTCCTCCCTCCTGTGCTATTGTTCATCCCAGTCAGTGCTGGTTTGTATGTGCAGTCCCATGTGAATGCCTGAAAGCCTACACAGGTCAGGACTCTGTCAACAGCCGTGAGATGGCTTTTGTCTGAAACAAATACAGCTTCTCCTGCAACTTTGGCACAGTTTAGGGAGAAAGAAAAAAAAAACACCTCGTCCCCCTGTAGAATTTTCTCAGATGAATGGTATTGACCTTTTCCTTCTTTCCATGCATATGAATGACTGCAATCGGACAAATTAGTTTCACAAAAAGAGCACCCGTATTTTTTAGAAAGGATGGATTTGAAACGTGTTTATTTTTTGTATTTAGAAGTGGGACTTGAATGTTCTTCGGCTTTGTCAGGCTGCATTGTGATATGAGCTTGGTCACATGTAAAATTCATATGATGGGAACAAACATTGCTTTTATACTCTGTTCCTCAGTGGCTCTCTCCAGTCAACAATGAAGCCCACATTTTGATGTCATCAAAACCAGCAGGAATGCAAACAGTACAGAATCCGGACTGTTTTCTGCTTTATCTGGCCTAACCCGGCAATAGATCACGCCAGCGCAAATCAAAGCATACATTATTCAGTTATAGTGAATTTTCCAAAAATGACGAGTATAAAAAAAAGAAAGAACTTATATAATTAATAATTACGTGAACAAACTGGGTGGTGTGAGACGGAAGTCCTTCAGGATCTCGAGAGCAGAACAGTGAAGTGGGTGAGGTGTAGGTGTTGTAAGAGGCTCATTCATTATTCATGAGAAGGGTGGGCTGAGTGTAAGTGGCAGTGACGGACAGCAACTCAATTACTGTTGTCTACACACTCCTCTAGGGTTCTTGACCTGATATTTGAAGGACTGGGGCATTAATGGCTTTACTGCACCAAGAAACATAATTTCCACTGGATTGTTGATGTATTGGACAAAAGAGATATGGGGAGGAGAGAGTCCTGATTTGACATCACATGACAGAGGTAGGTTTTCATCACTCTCCTTTCAAACATGCAGATTCTGAAGGTTCTCATATTTCTAGTGAAATGACTTCACATTTATTATATTTATCTAAAATCACTCGTATTAGGCATCAGTTCACTTTAGTTGCAGTCAGTTTCAGATTTGATCGATTAATTCTTCTAAAGACTTTGACACAGTTACAATACTTCTACTTATAATCCATATTACTTTGGCAGAGAACATATTAATATTTGACAGCTACATGAACTTTTAGATTGAGACCGAGCTTGAAGATTAAACACCTTAAACATTGAATTAAAACATTTATTCCCTTTTTTTTTATCTAGTGATCATTTCATTCCGAGCCACTTCCAATTTCCACAATAAAACTATTTGAGTGTCACTGAAGTGACTTTTATTTCATAATAATTATTTAAACACAAATCAAACTGTTATTTATCTTAACATACATATGAAAATAAATCCAAGCACTAACAGAAATGTTAGAAATTCTGATGTGACACTAAATATAAAGGCTTTTTTTACACTAGTTCATTTTCAAAATGTAACTTTCCAAATTTTTATTTTTCAATCAACAAATATTTTCGTGGTGATACTATAATATTTTCTATCTGTTTGCATGACCAGTGTGGTTCAGGTTACTGGAAATTAGTCTTCAATCACAGTTACTTGTAGATTTTTCAATATATTCATTTATTGTGACATTATTTGGTGCAGAAAGGTAATTTATTGTGGTGCTACAGGTATACAAACAACTGCTGACAGATGTTGTAAAGGTAAACTAACACTTTGATGCTGCTAATGAATCACAGATACTGTGGATAGTGAAGTTGTTGTTAGTTGACCTTATTCCGGAATATGGAGGCGCTCCTCCAGTCAACAGTAATATAGTGGAATAGTAACAGACCCATTCTTCATTGGAATGAATATACTTAGCTAAAGCTAAACTAAGCTCGACAGAAAGAGAGAGAGAGAGAGAGAGAGAGAGAGAGAGAGAGAGAGAGAGAGGCTCTGCAGCTCAGTGTTTGCAGCCAAAAGTGATAAGTAACTTTGTTAGTAATCCAGTAAGTACACTTTTGATTTCAGTTTTGAGTGAGATTTTTTTCACGTGTGGAATCACACCCACATGCACACCCTTTCAACAAAGCCTCCACAAAGAGCAATAAGCAGGCTTGACAATGCTAACAAATAACCTTCTAATCCTTTGCTGTTATGCGTAGTGATGCTAACATGACACTTTTAACAAATTCCTCACACTGTATCCAACCTGCTTAATGTTTTGTAGATGTCTCCTATTTCTTCTTTCATTTTGCAAACAAGAGAACCAATGACCCAAAACCATTGTCGGAATAAATGAACTGTGAAGATGGGAACACTGGTCAAACCAGCGCTGCTGCTTCTCTTATGGCAGACTGTTTGGACTCTGGATGTTCCCCTCGAAAGTGAGTCTCCACATCTCCACTGACTGTCGAGAGATATATCTGTATAACATTTTATCTGAATGTATCTCCTTGCCTGCTGCAGTCAGACAACCCCCCACCATCATAAAGCAGTCAATGAAAGACCACGTTGTTGACCCCAAAGACACAATGGTTATAGAGTGTGAAGCCAAAGGAAACCCTCACCCTATGTAAGACTTGACACAACCTTGATTTATTAAAACTGACGTCATTTCTTTAAAAAAATAAATAAATTTCTTTTTTAAATTGTGAAGATTTTCTTGGAGGCGAAATGGGAAGTACTTCAATGTGGCGCGTGACTCCCAGGCATCGATGCGCAGGCGCTCGGGGACCCTGGATATCTATGCCAAAACCAATCCAGAGCAGTACGAGGCAGAGTATCAGTGCATTGCCTCGAATGAGTATGGATCTGCATACTCCAACAAGATCAGGCTACAACTGTACAGTAAGTTCAGGTTTGGCACTATTATTACATGTATTTTTGTTGATGTTTTTTTGTTTCACCAGTAAAAATAAAATTCAGTGACCACCCAGCGGTTTTATAATTGTGGATATCGCTGTAGATATTACTTTTTCAGTAGGAATTTGTTGTTTTATTATCTCTTTTTGCAGGACCTCCAGTGTGGCCGAGGGAGATTCTGGAGCCTGTGGTCATCAGCGCTGGTTTGCCTCTGGTCCTGTCCTGTGACCCTCCGCCTGGTCCCCTCAGACCTGAAACCTACTGGATGTCAAGCTGTACGATTCTGGCACAATATGTTGATCATCAAAGGGTCAAACACATGACATTAACACCATGTTTTATTTTAGGCTCTTACGCGAGACCTTTCAACTGGCCCATTCAGACGGCGTTCCCCACCATGCGGGCTGTGCGGCAGGACCGCAGGGTTTCCATGGGAGTCAATGGAGATCTGTATTTCTCTAACGTGCTGTTTAATGACTCTGCTGTTGACTACTGCTGTAATGCCCGGTTTCCCTACAAGAACGTCATCCAGCAGAAGATGCCTGTTGTTGTTAAAGTGCTTACAAGTGAGTGCAAGTCTGATCACATCTCAAAAAGATTCTGATCCACTTATTGATAAAGCTACAACAGAATACGTAGAAGCAAAAAGCTGCATATTAAACACTTTAAATCCAGCGAAAACAGCTAAAAGGCATTTCATGCATTTCCATTCTTACTGTGTGTGTGGTAGTTGCAAAGTAAAATTATTCAAATCCAGTACTTGAACAGATAGCAAATGTACTCTGATTGAGTAACAAGCACTGGCAATTATTGTTCAATTAGAATGATTATGAACTGAATTAGATGGAAACTTTGTTGATTGTAGTTACATTATGGTGTTATATTATCAGTTTGAATGCATGTTACTGTCTTTGTCTTGTGATGGACTGAATCAACCTAAACAGTTAAATGAACACTTCCTGTTGGGTTCATTTCAACCTTTTTCACATGTTCTCCCCAACAACATAATGTTGTTCCTCAAAAGCCCTGAGATTTTGGAATGATCCTTCTCATGTCCTCAACCTTTATAATTTTTTGTTGTTTTTTTTAGGATAGCTCCCTAAATATTTTTGTTCCAGTGCCATACATGTCTGCTCTGCTCAGACCTTAAATAGCGATAACTAACATGTTGAGCTGGTAAAAGGTGACATATTAGTGAAAATGTGAGGCCTGACTGGTGAGTTGTGGTTGCAGCTCATACTGTGGCTGAGGCTGCCCCCACCTGGCTGTCTCCTAAAGGCTCGTCCAGCTCCATACTGGTGCTAGTCGGGGAGGAACTGCTCCTGGAGTGTATCGCTGCAGGAGTGTGAGTGTCAAAGACAACAATCACTATTGTTGAACCACAGAGGGATAAATGACGTGGCTTTCTGTTCCATTTGAGTATTTTCCCTTTTATTTCATGAAATTCGTCCTGTGTTAAGCCTTGTTTATTATCATCAAGGCCAACCCCTCATGTTACCTGGAGCAAGGATGGAGGTGCCCTGGTGGTTACTCCACGCATGAAAGTGAAGAACTTCAACAAGATGATTCAAATACAAAAGGCAACTTTTGAGGACACCGGTGAATACACCTGCACGGCCACCAATAGGATAAGTTACATCGAGCACACAATAACTGTCAGGGTCAAAGGTGAGGGTCCTGAAGAAACACTCTTGCACTGTTTCCTTCCAGTACACTCACTTTGAAACTGATGATATTCCGTGTTAATTGACAGCTACTCCATTCTGGTTGGATAAGCCTGATAATTTGATCCTGGCCCCGGAGGAAAGTGGCCGCTTGGTGTGTCGTGCTGACGGAGCTCCTCGTCCCACAGTCAGCTGGTTTATTAACGGGGAACCAATTGAAGGTATGTTTTTGAACATGATGTGTTAATGAAAGAAAGAGAAGCTAAGATGTCAACTGACTTTTTTTCCTTTTGTCCTTTGTTTTTTTCTGTTTTGTATCCAGCTGCTACCCCACTGCCAAACAGACAAGTGTCAGGAGACACGATAACCTTCCGCAGTGTGACCACTGAAAACACTGCGGTCTACCAGTGCAATGCTTCCAATGAGTTTGGATACTTATTGGCAAATGCATTTGTTAACGTGCTACGTAAGACACCACTCCACTATTCATATAATTAAAGAGTAAAAGCATAATGCCGTTGATTTTTAATATACTCTAGTAATTCTTCAGCTGCATGCACAAATAGATGCTCAGCAAATATACAAAGACTGTTTTATTGGAAGCAAATGAAGGAGGCTTTATCATTGTCTTGAAGTCATATTCTAAGAAGTTACCTTTAGAAGTTGACATGAATTAGAGGTTATGGCTTTATATCTCATTTACCCTTGCTTGCCTGCAAGTCTTGTTTGTGTTTCTTCAAGATTACAAATATATCTATCAGGATCTTTTAGAAGGAAGGAGTTCCGACGTTATTAGAAGTGATACAAAATGATTATCAAAGTGTTGAGCAAATCTTCAGTGATGAGATGAACATGACAAGATGGCTTGTTGCAGAAGCTTCTCCAAGAGGCTTAAGGAGAGTACAACAGGGAGCATATTGAAACAATTGATTTACTGGTGAAGCTGCAATTTCCTTTGTTTTCCTTTAGATGCAACGCCACGAATTCTCTGGCCCAGGAATGAAATGTTGAAGGTGATCGAGGGTAGAAGTGCCTTCTTAGACTGCCGTTACTTTGGTTCTCCCGTGCCTGAGCTGCGATGGTAAGAACATCACATGGACCTTCGTAGACAGACTGAAATCATAAATTGATCCCAGATTTATCGAGTGCCGTGGATCAGTAAATAGTGTCTCTTCCAGTCCTAAACTTGGCGGTTCAATCCCCATCGCGACAGCTGTCACCATCGGTGTGTGGGTGAATGGATGAACCTGAGATATCATGGGATCTACGTTGAATCAAGCATCAAAATGCACTCTATCACTAAAGTCCATTTGCAGTATGTGATTTGGGCTCTCTCTCACAGGTCCAAATACGGACAAGGAAACCTGGAAGGAAATCGTTTTAAAATCCACAATAATGGGACTCTTGAGATCAAACGCATTCGGATAGAGGACGAGGGAACTTATCTGTGTGTGGTCAGCAACATCGCCGGAAGAGAGGAGAGTCAAGTCAGAGTCGAGGTCAAAGGTGAAAGATCACAGTCGCGCATGAATGAATCTTGCAGTCAGTGACAGTTTCACACAAACGCTTTTTTAAAATGAGTATAATTGCAGTTGTTCGGTCACCTGCTCTCCTCAGAACCAACTTTGATTGTGACAAGACCACAAAATATGAAAGTGATGCGCGGAACTGACGTACGCTTTGAGTGTGGAGTGAAAGCAGACGCCACGACTCCTGTTACAACCACCTGGATAAAAAACAAAAGGCCGGTCAGTCTCGGCTGGAGGTAAAATATTTCTGAAATGATTAAAGCAAACCCCATTTTACCCTTTTGACTCTAATCTTTGCAATAGATCCTAATGACACACAGCCATCACCATTTATGTGCTAATATGTGCAAATGAGTGAATGCACTTGATTGTGTAAAACATTTTCACTGCTCTACCAGTAAAATGTGTTTCATAAGCACTGTTCATCTATAGCAAGGGCCTGTTTGTACAACTGCCATGATGAAATGATTGTCTTGATCTCTCCTTCCCAGACTCACTCTGGATGAGTCAAATCTGGTCATTAGTAACGTAAACAGAGACGATGAAGGCAATTATACCTGTGTCATCAAGAGTGAACTGGACCAGAAGTCTGCTTCAGCTCAACTGATGGTCATGGGTAAGACATATTTAAAACAAATGACATTCTGTGAATCATTGAGTGTGAAGGTTTTAATTGTATTGGGTGCATGTGTGTGCATGTGCGTGCATGTGTAGACCGTCCGAGTCCTCCCACTAATTTAGAGTTGTCGGATCCGTACGAACGCACTGTGAGGCTCAGTTGGGTTCCTGGAGACAGCAATCATAACCCCATTACAGGTAAAATCAATAAAATCAAGTTGACTAATAGAAATAAAAACTGTGTTTGAGACATTTGCCTTCATCATTCAGCGTCATTCAATTTTTCCCCTCAGAGAACTTAGTGCAGTATGACGATGACGACTGGTTGCCTGGCAAGTGGAAAAACCTCTCAACTTACCCAGGATCGCTCAACTCCGTCATTTTGCATCTCATACCCTTCACCTACTACGAATTCAGGGTGATCGCTATTAATGAAATCGGAGCAAGCCGACCAAGTCGCCCATCCTCACGCTTCCAGACCAGTGGCGCACGTGAGTATGATGTCAATTCGACAAAGCAAAATAACACACTACATAAAAAAATTTTTTTTAAAAATGTGATGATTTATGATTTCACCTAACTCATCCATTTATGAAATGTTGTGTTATATCATTACCAAGACACATCTGTTTATTGGATCTATGTATTAGCTGGCAGCACAGACCTTCTCTGTCTCAATCAGTCTATCTATTTCTTTAGTCGAGTCATGGGTGCTGTTAATATTTGATTCATGCTTGCTCTAGCACCTATGATTGAGAGGTATGATTGGCACCTCTTCATAAAATGCAAACGGGCTCGCCAGTTTACCACCACGCCTCCTCTACATTCTTGGGTCAAAACAGTTTTATTATGTTCTTTCTCAGTACGTCATCCTTTCTGTGAGACATTTTTTTCCTGGATGATAAGTGATGATAAGGGTTGTAGGTCACTCCGGAATGAAGTCCGGGGCTATTTCCCGTCTTCTGCAGTCTAATCGTCATGGTTACAGCTCAACCTGGAGAAATTCCTGAAAGTGATGGTGTGAGGGAATACATCAAAAGATAACATAATACAAAACTAAATCCCCTCCTGTATTTAATTATTTACTTCAACTCCGTCTTGCTGGGCAACAACCTGCACAGGAATTTCTGACGGAACTTTTTAGAGCTGCCCAGCAATCGCACCAAAATCTCAATTCAGTATCCGTGAATTAGAAAGTATGATAAATATATGATCTTTCACTTTGTCAATCAGGTCTTCACCTAAGTTTGAGATCTCATATTTAAACTCATGCATTTGTTTTCTGATGGTCTATTTGTTTAACGCTTGATGAAACCCCATGTCTGTCTGGTCAAGAATTCTCAATCGTCTCACCTAACACTTGTGTGATGAATTGTCTTTTGTTTAAGACAGTCTCAAGTGGAAAACAAATTAATATTTTCATATGTCAGATGAAAAAAATTACATTTTGTTATATGCATTCAATCTCCCTAGCAAATTCTGACCCAAATGTGACTGTGATCTTGGAGCAATCTTGCAAAATTCATGCATGAATAACTAACATACTTACATAAAAGATATTTGTGAATGGATTTGATAAAGTGAAACTAGTGGTTTTCAACAGCCTTTCCACCTAGCCAAAAATACTGAAAAAAGAAAAAAGATTTTTTTGTTTGTTAGCTTTTATTTATTTATTTTTTACTTTTGAAAACTTTTGTTGTTGTTGTTAAATCATTTTCCTACTGCCCTGGTTTTCTCACACAGCCCCAGATGTCATCCCAAAAAACGTGAAGGGTGTGGGCACATGGAGAAATAACATGGAGATTAGCTGGGAGGTAACTGATTCCACGAAAGGGCAGTGTTGTTCATGATTAATATGTCACATCAAAAATTTACGCTGTTTGCTGTGAATATCTTTTCTTCAGCCTCTGGCCTACAGAGAATGGAATGGACCGCATCTTAAGTATCTGGTGTGGTGGAAACGCAGAGACTCCCGAGAGGAGTGGAAGAACGCAACCACAAAGTGGCTGAAATACTACATATATGATGCAGACACCTTCACTCCTTATGATATCAAAGTCCAGGCTGTCAATGACTTTGGACTGGGACCAGAATCTCCTGTGGTCATTGGTTATTCTGGCGAAGACCGTGAGTACAGTTTCACTAAGAGAAATAGTAAACCTTAGAAATGTCGGTGAGCTTCAGGACACTTTCATTAATCATCTGGTTGTTTACGACTGAGTTGAAGATCAAGTTATCCTCATCATCATTCATTTTATAATAATCAGTAATAAAGAGTGCGTCATCTATGTTTCCCAAAGGTCCAATAACCGCACCCTTGAACCTCAGAGTGTCCGACATCGAGAGCACACAAGTGACTGTTCACTGGGACTCGGTGACACGTGGTACTATCATGGGAGAGCTGAAAGAGTATAAGGTGAGCCTTCTATCAATTCAAAAGAGCATGATAGACTTCAAATATAGGCTATATTTGTTCTGATGGAAATATAGAGTTTAAGACAAAATAAGAGTTCATGAAGCAAGTCAAAATGGAAAAAAAAAATTGCAACTACATCTTCATATTGAAAGGCTAAACAGTGAGAAAATCATATAAATCACAAAGACATTCTTGTTCACCTATTTGGTGATTCTTAAGTATTGGTTCAGACTGTCATGTGAGTCATATATCTACGCTGATGACACAATTCTTAAGGTTGACGATCCTTCCCCACACATCCTCTCTAACTGAAACCTAATGTTCCAGGTCAAGTGGTTTGGCAAGAAGGGTTCTCATATCACTACTCTTAAATTGACAGCACAAGAACAGGTGAATGTCTGGCCAGACAGCACTCTGTCTTTCTCACAGCATATCACTGCGTTACAGTGTGAAGTAAAATATAAACTTGGTTTTCTTGGTTGCTCCTGTTTCGCTGCTGGACTGCCTTTGGTAAACATGACAGTACTTCCTGCATTCGATTACGGTGACACAGTATATAGATAAGCCTGTTGGACAGCTTTCAACAAATGTGATATTCGTTATCATGCTACAATCCATTTTCTAATAAACTGCACACTCTGATCCTCTAAAAACTGCCCATCATGAACACGCATCATGAAATTGACTGGTTCATTGATCTGTCACAGCCACCATCCTGTGCAGCTTGTTACAAATGACACTTTCTACAAACAACACCTGCTCTGCTTAACTTTTTCTGTTGAAATTATCAAAAACACAAATTACATATGGTCAATTTTCAATCCAGTCTGTTGCTCTCCCAAAGTGAAACAGTCTTGAAAAAAATATGAAAACCAGAAATTCAAATACAAATTCAAGGTTTCTTCATTAAATATCCTCACTGATACATTGAAACCATTTCTTACCCACTAAATTCCCATTGATGGATTTCTCATGTGTTATTTCTTCTCATTGTCAGATTTTACTGACTATTTTTCACAATAGTGAAAAATGCATTGTTGCAGCTTTGAGTGTACAGTAATAAAGAATACAAACAATAATAGTAGATTTAAAAAAAACTATAACAATGATTCAAAAACAAGATAACTGTGACAATATTGTGCATTCTTGCATGACAATGTTGGCAGTGATCTGAAAGATTTTAGAGATTATGTTATTTTATTGCACAGTATGCATGACGAATATATATTGCGCACAAGAGAACAGCAATTATAAAGAGCAGTTTGTACATTGTCCAGGTCCATACATTGTGTGTGTCATGACTGCAGTAGACTATGAACGTGCGTTTCTCCTCGTCTCTCAGGTCTACTACTGGAGGGACAGCAGCCAGCTGAGGTGGCTGTGGGTCAACAGAGGGATGAAGTCGAAATCGTTTCCCAGCAATGATCCAGAGCCTTCTGGGGTTCTCACAGGGCTTATCCCCTATAGCAACTACAAGATGTACATAGTGGTGACAAATAATCGATTTGAGGGACCGCCAAGTAACGCCATATACTTCTCAACACCAGAAGGAGGTAGCAAAATTACTCAGTCAGTCAAGAAACCTATGATTTTAGACAAACATTTTTGTCAAGTATAAATAAGATTCTGATTTCTCCCCCCTTGGATTGTGTTTACCACCTGCTGTTGTTTGTGTCTATAGTGCCATCTGCTCCCAAATCCTTCAGGATCCAGCAGCGACATCTGGACAGTATTTATGTCGACTGGGAAATGCCGGCAGAGCCCAACGGCATCATCACTGGATATTCCCTCAAGTATCAGACAGGTAAGTGAACACATCATCTCAGACACTTTCAATTACACTTTCAAATTATAATGTGGCCTCCTGAGAGGAGAGCAACACTTTAATAACAGAAAAAAAAGGAATGGTTTTATTCCACTGGAGCCGAGAAAGGCCTGCACGTCCAATAGCACTCTAAAGCATGAACTCAAGGACCAGAACACCACTGAGGCGTGTTCTCAAGTGGCTAATGAACACTTGTGTAGAGGCTGTCTGAGCAGGTGAGGTAGCTAATAGCTCGGCTCGGTGCTCCTAGTGCTCCAGTACATGAACACATTTCCTCTCTCCACAGTGAACGCCAGCAGGGGAGAGGAGCTGAGAGTGGAGGAGTTCCCTCCTAATGTGACAAGCTTCTCGCTGCGCCGATACGACCGCTACACGCGATACAGGTTCTCGGTGGCTGCGCGAACCCAGCTTGGGCTAGGGGAGTGGCACACAGAAGAGTCACCCCACTACACCACAGAAAGTAATTCACTAGTTTCTCCAAGCATCGCCAGATTTTTTTTTTGCACTACGACCTGCTGGGAGGATGTTGACTTGACAATGATGTGTGTGTGTATGTGTGTGTTTAAGTATACGCTCAGGACCAGGTGGACATCACCACGCAGGGCTGGTTCATTGGCATAATGTGTGCTGTGGCTCTTCTTGTGCTCATCCTCCTCGTAGTCTGCTTCATCAAGAGGAGCCGAGGTGGAAAATACCCAGGTACAATACGGATTCCCCACAGACTTAGAATTTTATTCGTAAATCATAGTTATATGGGTGATATTAGTAATTTTCAAGAGGAAACCCTGATGAAAACAGGAGTAACATGCAGCATGGAACATCAATAGCAACTAAAACTCCGTCCGTGTGCTGAACTGATTAGATGAAAGTAAAGCAGGAGATATTTAGAATAAAGAAAAAATAGGGTTGAATAAAGAAAAACATCTCAATTTATCAGTCAAGTTCTGCCCCATGAGACTTGTTCGATTGATTCTCTAAAGAAAATAAGTTACTCTGAGGGTCCACGGCATCATATATCTTTTTTGTTGTAGAAATAAATAATTTACAACATCTGTACTTTACATCTCACCAAGATTTTGCAAAATTACTGGAAGGGGTTTAAGCTAAGCTTTGACAACTCACTCAGGCAGGAACAGGTTAAGAGTGCTATGAGGGAGACAGCCTCTCTTTCCTCCTTTAACTCTTCCCTTTATATAAATATTTCTGAGGTTGTGGTGAATTATTTTGCCCTTTCTGATCATTAGCTGACTACAGCAGAACAAAAACACAGACAATGTCACACTGATGAAAACACATATACACTCCAAACAGCTTCAGCGCTAAAGGTATAAACATA
>OMNM01038034.1:0-17287 GCA_900302745.1 Parablennius parvicornis | reverse complement strand
GCAGAACAAAAAAATTCCCCATCACTAATTTTTTTTTTTTTTTTTTTTACAATTTCCTACTTTTTCCTTATATTAATATATTTAAAAATTCAAAATAAATAAATAAAAAAAAAATCAAAAGTAGATGCATATCTGTAAGACGGGATACCGTAGTTTATGGAATATCCTGAGTAATCATTTTTAAAAATTCAATACGTTTAAAACACCAAAAAAAGGCAGTTTAAGCTCACAAATTTAAAAAAAATATGTGGGGGGTTTTACAGGAATGGCAAAGAAAATATAAATCTCCTCTGAAACTGACATTGCTGATACTGTAAACCGTTTTGAGAAAGAACTGTTTTTGTATTTATTTTTACTTGTTTTATGTACAGGGTTAGGCAAAACAGGTTTTGTCAATATTTTGTCAGAAATTATTTTTCCTTGTTTTGTTACATTGTGTATCTTGTCTGAAAAACGAACTTAATATTTATGTTTTATTCTATAACATTTATATTATAATGCATGACAATCACATTTTGCCTTCCTGTGTCAGTTTGAAGACCCATGAAAAATAAGACATTTGAGATGTCATTTAATTGACGGATAATAATGACAACAGACACCAGAACAGAAACTCATGATCTCAATTACTCAAACAGAAGTTTACTTCACAATTTGAAACCAAAACTTTTCTTCAATTAACATTCGGCTCGTTCCCTCTTCTTTATGTTTGAGGTTTGTTGGCATGAGAAATGGAATCGGTAGAATAAATCTTGACGGTATGATCTCCACCGTCCAGGGCGATGAGCGTGTTGTTCTGAAGCACCAGTCCGACCGGACGGATGAGGTGATGTCCCACCAGAGGAGTGAGAACCGGGCCGTCATCCTTTAACTTTCCCAGACTGAAAATCATCCCCTGATCGGAGTCGGTCACGATCACGTCGCCGTCGTTGTCAAATGCCACCCCGGACATGTTGAGCCTCGCCGCAGACTGAAGCGTCAGTCCGAAGCTGTCGATCCGATGCAGAATGCGGAAGTCTTCGCTAAACACCCTCAGCTGTCTGTATCGGTGCTTCTCTGTTGTATATGGATGCTCCATCACTGCGATGTTCCCATTACCGTGACAACAGGCTACCGATTTGGGACACTGTAGGTCTGAAATGACAGTCTGATGCTCCAAAACGACCCCGTGATGATAGTCCACCTTCACCTGGGATAGCGTGCCGGTATGAACGTCCGACACCAGGATGTGCCCACAGGTATCCACGTCCACCCCCCAGGGCAGCTGGAAGAACTGCCCCACTGTCAACAGATGAGTTCCCCTGGAGGTGAAGACCTTCACGGCTTTATCTCCTGCGTCCGTCACCACCACGTAACCGCTGGCGGTCACCGCCACGTCCACGGGGTAGCAGACGTCACCGGTGGCCGTCCCCTTTCGCCCGAAGCTGTGCAGCCTTCTGCCCTGCAGGTTGAACACCGACACTCTCTCCTCCCCATCGTGCACCACAACTATCGTCCCTTTGGATCCCAGGACAGCGATCCCGGTGGGGTTGACGAGAGTCCCCCATCCTCCAAATGCGGCGTGGAGGTGTAGAGCAGAACGCGTCAGGCCCGCCGCCGCCGAAAGGTTTCCTTTGGCGCCCCGAGGGGGAACAGAAGACGGGGGACTCTGAGAAAACAGGAGCTCCTGCAGATCAGCGAGGACCTGGCAGTGGGAGGTGCCGTCAACGCTGCACAGCTGTCGACAAAACGGGCACTCCAGCTTCCTCAGGAGAGGGTGGGTCAGAGCGGCGATGCATTCCAGACAGAGCACATGGCCACAGGAGAGGTTCTGCGGCCTGCGCTCTCTCTGCCGACAGCCAAATGGCTCAAAGCACACTTTGCACTCCAGCAAGTTGACCCGGATCTCTCTCAGGATGCCGTCGGGACTCAGGCAGCCGTGACGTGGGAGACCAGGACTCTTGGCCATGACTGAAATATCCCGACGGTCCTTTAAACCTCAAGAGACGTCCGATTGAACAGAATCAGGCAGTGCAATCTAACTGTTGTAGGGGGTGGGGGTGACAAGAAGAGATATATGAATGCACTTAACTGCAACAATTCAGTGAATGCAGTCACATCCTGTGCTGCGAGGCCAGAGAATGACCACGTGACATCCTGCAACATCACCGAGGTCCTCTGCTGCCATCCTTTGGAAAACAGCTCACTCACAGGCCGTTATCACCGAGGATGCACATGTTACGTTCAAAGAAATATATATTCCAAAATAGAAAACGCAAGCAAACATATCTAGGCACAATTAATTGTCAGGAATTTTTTTTTTTAAAGCCAAAACTATTCCAGTGCACCTTGATACTCACTCATAGCAGCTTCTGTCAGTTGAAAGATTTTTCTCTTTTTTCCCCAACACGGCCTAAATCTGCAGCTACAACTTAACGCTCCCGACTCTTATTATATTCACTGCAGTGTTTTTTTTTTTCCAAAGGAACTGTAACTGTCCCTTGAAATACGTGTCGTTATAGGTCATCATGAGCCAGCTATTTCCGTCCCGTGTTCCGTGCTGTGCAAACTGAGTGAAATCTGACCCGAGCTGGGTAGAGCTCCAGTCAGCCAATCCAGCGTGGCGCTGCTGCTGCATGACGGCGTTTAGGGGTCGAACAAGGTCAGTAAACATTTTCTTTTGTTGCATGTGTAAATATATGTATATGGTTTTGAATGGGTGGCTGGGAAAAAAAAACATCAGGTATTTAATGAAGAATAAAGGGATTCATGGAATGTGGGAAGAAGAAAGATAAAACCAATAAACCAGTAATGAGTCACAAAGAGTTTTAAGAGGAAATGTAAAACATTTTAATATGTTTCATTATTTCACAGTGGGAAAAAAAAAAAAAGAGAACAGCACGAGTCATTTTCAGAGGAATTGTTTTTTTGTTTTTTTTTCTTTCTTTCGTTCTTTTTGGCAAATGACATTTAAATCCAAAGACAATGTACCATTTATAGTGTCCACTATACACGGGGAGCCTGGTCCAATACGCGGAGCTCAACGTCTGGATTGTCGAGGATTATGAGGAATAATAATATTATATCTGTGCTGAGATGATACTGGCAGAGCAAATGAAAACAAGACCTTCATTAAAGCACTCCGGGGCTCAAAAACAAATCAAAATGCAAAAAAGCTCAAATTTAGTCTATACAAATTGAGAAATGTCAGAAATACAAAAAACAAACAAACAAAACAAAACACATGCAAACAGGCACGGCGGGTGAATTAAACTGTTACACTGAGTGAAAGACATAACACTGGTGTACTGCTGTGTGGTGTAAAACAAAGACCAACTACTCTTGTAACATTTTCAGAGTAAAACACTTGATCTGATTTGACACAGCCATGCAAATGCAATATATGCCACAACAAGATAAGGTCGCCTGCACAGTCCCAGAGTCCCTGGCATCACATGCAGGAATTAAAATAATTGCCCTCTTTCTTTCTTTTTTTTTTTTTTTTAAATCAGTACGGTAAATAATATTATTAATTAAAAAAAAAAGAAATGATAGCAGCCACAGATGGACAGGGAGAGTAAAAGCACTCAGGGTCACGAGGATTCACGAAATACTCAATTACAAAAAAACAAAACAACAAAAAGTACAGTATTTTCAAAAGAACATTCTGCAAAGTGCTTCAGCGGTGTGCTTTGCTTTGTTTACGAGTCAACAAACACAAACCTCAGTCGATGATGCTACTGAGCTAAAGTCGTCGTCTTGCATTGAAATCCTGCCACACATTCAAGTTAAAACATACAATAGTGAACATCTGTGTAAATATACTATCAATGACAGATATTTATAAAACAAACAAACAAAAAAACATTAGCTTCTCTGTGCTATAAACATTGAGGTTCCAATTAAAGTGATAAATTGTACACAAATGGCTTTCAACATTGAAATGCGTCGAACCAACATACTGGAGTTAAGGCTGGATTCACCAGTCGAATGTACATTAACCATCAATGATATTGTATCGTAGGATAAATGTTGGTAAATTATAGTTTATCGGCTACAATGATCATGCAGTCACATCTAGAGTGAGTGGTTATTATTATTTTTTTTTCTCCTTTCTTGTTGCCACCTCTTTTTTCTCACACGCTCACTAAACACCACCCTTTCTAAAACTCTCTTTCACACACAAAGAAACCTGTGATTAGTGGTTTAGGAGCTTTCATGACCACAAACACACAGAGTTCAGTGTCTCAGTCTCCTAATAACACTGCATGGACCTGATCATCCGCCTCAAGCCTCGGCCGTCCCCCGCTCCTTCTGCTGCAGGGGATTTCAAAACTTCAGTTGCACCAGGAAGTGCTCATAAGTTTACCCCCATATTTTTTTATTTATATATCTTTTTTTTTCTTTTTCTTTTTTTTCGACTCGTAAATCCTTCGGAGTGAGTTCAGGTGTGTCACCCAGTAGCTTACAGTTCCTACTGGCTGTCGAGGCCGTTGAGAGATTTGGTCCTTCCTGAGTGCTTCGCCCTCCGCCGAGTTGTCGGGCTCTCGTCGTCGACCTCCAGATCCTCTGAAATTCAAACATTTTAACAAGATTACATGCGTGCATGTCTACAGAATGAGTACGACACAATTCCAAACACTAGAGGTCGCCCCTTCACAAAACAGCCGGAGAGGACTGACGCTGTTGTTGATGAACGACAGGAAAAGCACTGTACCTTTAAATTCTTCTGACACATGGTCAGCAGGCCCAGTGTAATTACTGTCCTCGCATTCTGAGAAGCTCTGAGAGACGTGAGAGGAGAAAAGGGTTAAAACACATGACACGCATACCTTCAGCATGAAACGGCTTAATGACCTTGCACATTTCTTCCCCCCCCCCCCAGAACTGATAAGAAACAGTAAAGTGGAAATAAACGCTGAAGGTTGACAGCTGAGCTGTTTACACACGGAACCTGTACTACGAAAAACTTAACAGATTGCGGAACAAACTTTTTTTCCCCCCTTCTTCCTATTCACACTCCGGTGTTGCGCCTTTATTTAGACACGACAAGACTGTTAAAGAACGTCACCGACTTCTGGGAAGGAGAGGGTGGTTGCTGAAGAGTCGTCACAGCGGAGGTGGATTTTACATACTCTTCGTTTATGTTCACGGCGCTTCATTCGTCCAATGATGATCCTTTCCTATTTACAGTTTGTTGTGAAGCAGCAGCCAGATCAGATCACCTGGAACAAGCTGACTTTGTGCATCGGGATCTAAATCAAACTAAGTGAAGCAGCCTTTAGTCTAGTTTGTTAACTGTTTTATTTGAAAGAATTCCAAGTTCTTGCCAGGCGCATTGCCTCATTACTGAATGGTGCTATACAAATGAATCAATCTGACTTTTATAGTGATTTATATGATTATGGGTCACAGGGTGCTGGAGCTGCTCCAAGATAATAATGGGCGAACGTTACGCCCTGGACAGACCGCCGGGCCACCGCTACTGAAAGACCAATCCACATACACTCACATTCAGGAGACGTTTTGAAGTCAGAAGTCGCCTGTAGGGAGAACATGCAAACTCCACACAGAAAAGCCCGAACCAGATTGGAACTCAGGATGTTCTCACTATGAGCATTTATTGTTGACATTTGAATTATCCCTCCTTTAATTTCAATATTTGGCTCACAATTAAAACAAATGACAAGTATCTGGATTAAAACTGTTTTCAATCTAAACAGATGATAAACAGTTGGCACGTCTGCAATGCATCAGGACAGATATAAAGAGAAGAAAAACCTACAAAAACAACATTAAATGATGGAGTGAACAAATAAGAGTAAAAAGCTGATGATAGAGAAGAGGTGCATAATAATTCTCCTGCCCATGGCAAGAAGGGACTCATATGAGTGCAAACGAACCAGATAACACTGATAACAATGAAGCAACGTAACCCACGAACCACTTCTGTCTGCGTCTTCATTCCAGGGAAAAGATGGAAGAACAATAAAGTGACTTTCAAAGGAGGGGCTCACCAGTCATTTTGGGTATTTGGATATATGTTATGTTGGTTTTTATACTTGATTGGATGTATATTCATTTTCCAGAGGAAGAATTTTTGTAATTTCAGTATTCCAATAGTTTTACAAGCTTGAACATATCTGAATAATATAGAACTTTTTGATATTACATTTGGACACCTGGTTATATTTGTATCCATATTAACCATTTTACTGATAGATTCATACATTTTATAGATACGCTTATATTATCGTCATGTTCTTGCGCAATTCAAGTTGTTCAAGTCCAATACGTCGGTTGAAAGGGTACAAAGATAAGTGAACCAGAGCGAGATAATGGCTCAAAAAAAAAGTCAGTCAAAGCTAAATCAGAAGTACATTGGGAAGAAAAAAGAGACAAATGGTAAAGTTTGAAAACGTGGGAGTGTCTAGGACAGTTTCTTTAAACCCCACCGAGCTGTTTGGGATGAACGAAGAGTGAAAGCAGAGAAACCGACAAGTGCCACACGTTTATGGGAACTTCTGAGGCAGAACTTTCTGAATACTACTCGATATCCATCGAAGAAGCAAAGCCACGAGTGTGTTCACTTCTTTCATCAGCTAATGGAGGCCACTTTGAAGAATCCAAAGTTTAAAATGCAGTTTGGTTCATTAATTGATGCCATGATTTCTTTTTAATCTCAAATTACTTATTTGTTCTATGCTTTCAATTCAGAGTGGTTTGAGGCATTAAACTGAATAACTGTCAATAAAAAAATGACAACATTATCCACAACTTTTGACTGGTGGTGTATATATTTTATTTTGATATTAGACAAATCTGTTTTTGTTAGCAGGAACCTTGTCTTTTCTTTCAATTATATTAATTTTGGGGTGACATCTTTGCAGGAAATAAATAAAGATGTGATTCAACCGGTCATAAAAAGGCTGCACTACTCTGTTGTACACAATGTGACTCGATTCAGCTCAGAAATTAAAACCAAAACAAACAAACCATTAATAAATTTCCAATGGTGACATGAAAGGAACTTTTCCTCCTAGTATTTCTTATCGAGTATATTTACTCAACTGTAGGTAGAGAATTTGAACTTTGCCTCTCATTATATTATCAAGACAGAGAAAAAATACCGGAAATGTTTTTTAAACTTACACACAAGCAGCATGTGGCCCAACGCCACTTTTTCCTTCAATGACAAATGTCATCTGTATTGTGAAACATGAGCACAATCTCCTCAATGTAATGTGCACATCTATGCTTATGTGACGGTGGTATTTGGTCGGCGGGAGTCTAAAAGAAAAGCACTTGTATGAAGGTTAAAAGCGGTGAACATACCTTTCCCCTTGGACCATATGTTTCTGCATACCAAACCATCCCATAGAGGCACAGGAACGTAATGAAAGCCTAAAAACAGATCAAAGGAAAAACCCACAATCAATAACTCACAGCATGGGAAGTGTTTCATGTTAAACTGGTGACTAAAATACATTTGCTTAATGGCGATGGTTGTAAGGAGAGTGCAGCGATTCAGTCTGACACAGAAGTGTACGTGAGCCTGGTCTTACCAAACACAACAGCCAGAGGATCACGTAGAGGATCTGTGTTTTCGAAAACAAGTCCTGTCCGAATTTAATGCACGCCAAGGCCTCCAGAAAGGCGATTGCCCTGTGAATGAGGGGAGGTAAAAAAAAAAAAAAAAAAAAAAAAAAAAACTAACACGTGAAGCTGGGAACCCACCCTTCAACTTGAAAGGAGAGAAGCATTTCTAAACAAACATGTCAGACTGAGGCTTTCACCTGAAGGGCGTGCTGGGCCAGACTGATCTGAACGTGTTAATATTAGCTCAGAGAGATTTATTACAGTTTTTTGGGGATAATAACATTCCTGAAGTAGGTCAACTGTCCCGACAGCTTTAAGCTCTTGATTGACGCGGTGAAATGCCGGGACGAATAGCTGAACCACCTGCTCCATCGGTTAAAAACGCTCGCCGCAGTAAACGGCTCCACTTATCAGGTCTCTTGTCCGGTTACACACACCTCAGTGTGCGTATTAATATCGGGTGGAAACTGCTTATCGGGGACGTCGTTAGCGGGAAATGTTTTGACGGTTGGGTTTGACTTACCCAAACACCCAGCACTGAGTCCCGACTCGCTTGCACTGCGTGTCTGTGAGGTACGCATAATACTGCCTGGAGCAAAAAAAAAAACAAGCACAATGCAAACGTAAGCAAAGTTAAACCAGCAGTTCGAGTCTCATCTCTCATTTCAGTACAAATAAAACCGTCTGGTGAAACGGCTGAAACCGCACCAGCCCACCTCACTGTCGGCGCCGTGATGATGCCGACGAAAAGGATGCGACACCAGCTCAGAGCGTGACTCGCAGGAAAGACAAAAATGTGTTTCAGGAAGAATGTGTTCAGCTCCGTTAGCTGGGGGAAGAACAGATATACAGTACTCAGTGAAAACGTAAATGTTAGGACAGACGGACCTGATTTATTTATACGTATAGACTTTAAACCTAAACAGTCTGAAGCGTTATGAAGTTCCAGAAAAAAGGCACATATTCCAACCAAATAAGAAGCTGTGTTCGACGCTGAAAGAAAAGATCTTTGAATGAGAAAATAGAAGTTGTGTTATGAATCCTTATTTTCAGCTTATTTCAATGCATCCTGTACTAGAACGGAACATTCCCTTGGTGATTTGAAACACCTAATGAACTTTCAATATCAGCGTGAGCCGCCTTAATGTTTCTCTATAAATTGGTCTCTTAACTTTTTGACAATAAATCCATCTCATAGCCTACATTGTGATATGATGAAACGACATGAACAGCGAGTAAATAACCTTTTAAACACATCACGGGTCATTTTCAATAATCTTTACTGTTATTAATACTATTAGGAAAATCTGTCTTTGACTAGATCCTTCATTTAGAGACAATTGGCAATGAGGCTCAAGCAAATTAAAAAAAAAAATATTAGCTGCACATAGATTTCAAAAACTCCCCTAACAGAGTTTGAAAAGCTGTGGAATGCATCCATCTCATGCCAAGCAATAAATTGTTACATAAAATGTATGTTGGGATCTGTAAGTTATAAAAAGCAAAACTATTTTTCTGTTTGTTAGTTATCTTCTGTATTCTTTTTAATATCGTCAGCAACTGCTACATCTATTATAGCTTATTTTACATTTTCAAATCATCTATATTTTGTTGTAATTAGATGTTGAATAATTTTAGCTAAAACTTTTTTTTATCATGATTTTTTTCCCCCCATTTCTCATCTGAAAAGAAAAATAATAATGTAGAGAAAAGGCCTCACCCACAAAAATTCAGTGCCAAAGTAAGTCAGACATGGACGAACATATTAACAATAGCAGCAGTGTATCTTAAAGGGGGACTTTGTCCCGTTCCCACTCATCCGCGCTGGATGATAATGAGGACGGGAATGCCTGCCGCAGTGTAATTCACTGGTTTGGACGAGAGCCCGAGCAGTTGAAGTGAAGAGCTGCTGAACTGTCACCACAATGAGAGAAGTCCTCATCTTGTCCTTCAACAGAAAACTGGTCATTTCTATCTCAAGACTCAAGAAAAAACACTTAAGTGTGTGCCAGTCGGAGACGGGAGGCGGGTGCTGATTCATGGCAAACGAAAAAATCAAGCGCAACAACCAGCATTTAGCTTTTCTTTGCAGCTCCAGGCGAGAGAGTTTGGCAGCCATAGTGGATTTTCCGGTGGAGGGCAACATCGCTCTTACTCAAGATCTCCATCCGCGGCATCCTCGTTCCCATAAAATGCCACTACATAATCCTGTCAGTCTCACTCTGATGAGATTAGCTGTCGATGTACAGGCAAGCAGGACACTCACTCATTAGAAGGATCCATGTGGGGCAGGTTTTAGATTTCAGCAATTAGATTAGCCGGGGACTTAGCACATAGGCCGCCACAGATGATCCAGATGATCTTCAACTAGTCAGCACTTGAGGCGCCGAGAGAGGATTTCTCCGCTCACCCACCTGCCAGATGATCATGAACAGATAGACGCCCATCACCCGCTGCAGGGAGGATTTCGGGTCGAGCCAGCGGACGTACGTCCAGCTCGCCGGGGTGAACTGCAGCACGGCCCGCTTGATCTTCCCCGTGGTGGTGTGGATGTCCCTGGAGGGGGAAGCGCCGAAAGGAGGGTCACAAAGACTCGCAGATAGATTTACAGTAAGTGTTGTCGTTAGTTCAGGAGGACAAAGCCTGATGAAAGTGATGCCGCCGCATGAATCATTCAGGTCCACTTTTTGTGATGAGCATTGGGAGGTCATTTTTCAAAGCAACAGTTTACACATCGGCTCTACGACGTCCTAGCGAACAGAAGCCGTTTCAATCTCATTGTCAACCGAATGTTACAACAAATTAAAATGAATTAGTGTTACTTTAGCTATTCTGGCAACACCCACACACTTAAATTGGTTATCCATTGACACAAAGATTAAACTTATGTTGGAAAAAAGTCCCCAAAAAAATTATGGAAACATAAAAAGTATATTTCATTCGTTTGGATTTATGCAGGAAAACATCATTTTTCAATATTTGTCAGTACTTCGATGTGTGTGACTGTGATGTCTGGTCATGGAGGCAAAGCTCTATTTCTCGGCCTCTCTGGTAGTTTTTGAAATGCGTCGATGTCATGAGCTGTAAAGGAAATATTGTTATGAACAGTGTGCCTGCTAAATCCTCTGAACAACAACAACAGGATAGAGCTGTAGGGTTAAACTAAGTTATCAGACAGACACATTGGTAATTACAGGCTGATTTGATTACATTCATGCACACGTTAGAATAAAAAGAAGAAAAAAAAACACTGCCTCCCTTTCAGCAGGGAGGAAGCAAATGAAAAATGGCAGAGTTAATATTGTTAAAGCAGTCAACAATACGGGATTAAAAAAAAAAAGCACAGAAATTAATTTCCGGATCATGAAGTCATACTTAATACTGGCCCAGTGGTAGGTCCTCATCTCCAAAAAACGGCAGACCGTCATGCCAAGCCAGATCCCCCCTCCGTTACACAGCAGAATATCCAGAATCACTTGGTCCCACCAGCACTCGGCAAAGTTAGGCAACAGATGCATGAAGAAGAGCTACGGGCACACGTGAAGAGAGTGCATTGAAAGTTCACACTGGATTTAACCGATCCGTCAACTTAGTTCTCTCTGAAAACAGACAGAAATGAAGCATGCAGACAAAACCTGACCGGTGTTTCTCTGTACCTCTGTAAGCTCCCACGTAATGCTGATGGTCCAGCAGAGGCCATAGCTCCGGATGAGCAGGGCCTTCATGCCCCAACCCCAGAAATGGCTGAATGCAAAAATGTCGAAATGGCTGAGGATTCTCTCCCAGGTGATGACGTGGCAGTTCACAGCATATTCCTGAAGGCGGCAGCGCACAGAGTCCGGTTACAGGATGCATTAATCGATGTAGCGAATGGTTTTATTACGCTCTGCGCCGACATCACTCACCATTATGTCGGCCTCTCTCTTGGCATAGCGCAGGTTGGGATCCAACCAGTACATCAGCTGCTTCACTTGGTGCCAGTTGAGGAAGATGATGAACACCAGGAACAGGAAGTAGAGGACACTCAGACCTGAGCAGCGGCAGAGGCACACCATTGTTCAGGAAGCATTGTGACAACAAACTCTCTGACTTAGAGACATCGAGAAAATACTTACCAAAAACTATTCTCCATATTGCCGGATGAGGTCTGGTGAAGGGACCTGGAATGAAGTGAAATAAGATAAAAAAAAAAACAAAAAAAAACATTTCAATCATGTTTATTCCTTCATGCTTGGTTCCTTCTGTTCTGTGTTGACTTGTAATGCTGATTCATGACTTTAAAGTAGGGTTGGGACGACTAGTGGTAACAGTTAACCAAATTCTCTACTTGTCAGACAATCTAATTAGCAGGATTTTTCTACAATTTCATGTCAAGTAATGAACAAATATACAGAGCATAACAACATCATCTAGTCAGAAATATTCTATTTTAATTGATATCTTATCCTTTTTCGTCTCACCATTAGGAAATGCCAAAACACTTATGACAAGGAAGAAGGAGATGACCAGAATGAGCCCCACCCAGACATTATTATCAGGATTTCCATCGTCTCTGCAGAAAAACAACAACAAAAAAACCCCCCACACATTAACAGACTGAATATTGGGATGTTGACATTTATTCTAATGAAAAATTATTAGGTTTAAACCTTCCACAATTAACTAAATCAATAAAGACAACGAGCAGAATTTGTAACTTAGTGCTATGTAAACGGTTTCTGTTGGCCGTGTATCAAATACAGAATCACCATTACTGAGGTGATGAAATTGGGCCAGGCTTTTCTGTGTGGAGTTTTTATGTTCACCCCTTGTGGATCTGTATCTTTAGGTGTGTTTTTCTGCATTAGGGTGGTTGTTTTAGACAATTTTGTCTCTGAAGAACTTTCAAATATGCTGGCTTCTTATAGACACGAAGCACGGCAACAAATAAATATTGTAATAATAAAAAGCACAACCTTCATTAGTGGATCACTGGTACAATAATTACCCAATGCTTCACATTTATTATGTGTTTTTATGGAATCAATTTTTTAAAAATGTCAATATCAATCTTGAGTTTTATATGGATCTTTTAGGATTAATTGCACTTGAAGACCTAAGAGTGATTCTTAATGCAATATTTCACAAATACAAAACGTTTTTCCCCTGCTGTAGTTAGCTACGATTGCTCCAGCGCCCTTACACAAACACAGCTATATAGACACTAGATTATATAAGGTATACTGTATTGCAAGTAATTCAAATTTTACTTAAAAGCTCATGTGGAAGTAAGTTTGTTTTCTCTGAAACCTTAGCACTGTGGATATATTAGACGTATTTGTTTAATTGATCTAGTAGACACTAAAGTAATCATCCGATCACACGATGTATGGTAGAATAAGAAAAAATAGTATTAAAATGTTATATTATTGTATTAGATGTGATGTTTTGGTTGTTTATTTTCAATAGTTGGTATAATTATCACAAGAAAAAAATCGTTGATTTTCTTTTGAGGTAGTATGTCAGTGCAGAAAACAGTGAATGGAATTGATTTCTGAATTATATTGTGACATATCGAGATGCACCTGAATGTGTGTTTATCATGAGCTGTTCACTTTCACTGCTGCAGTCAACACAGGAAACTGTGGATTAACGTTATATAACAACAAAAACACCTCTTTTTCACCAGCAGAGATTAAAGTCTGGGGTCAGTTGAGGTGACGAGGGTTAACCCGGTCCCGGTTAGCGGCGGTGCGACCGGTCAGTAAAGAGAAATTGGGGCTGTTCGCTGAGGAGAGAAACCCTGGCTCAGGCTGAGCATCACTGTTAGCATCGCTATGCTAACCCGTAGCTCGCCGCTGCTAGCCCGCGAGACGACTCACCGCGTGAAGGCGAAATACATCAAACTGAGCACCGTGCACGTCAGCAGTGTGATGGTGTGCGGCCGGTAGAAGAAGTCGATGGTGATATCCTCGACCTGCTGCTCGTTGATCATTCGGAAATGCATCCTGTAGTTCACATCATCCTTGCTGAGGGTATGGGAGCCGCTGTACATGGGCGCCATTGCTGGAGGCGGCCAGCAGGAGCAGCAGCGGCCCCGCGCAGGGAGAGAGAGGATGGGAGAGAGAGGCAGAGAAAGACACGGAGAGAGAGAGAGAGAGAGAGAGCGCGCGGAGGGGAGAGAGAGGCAGAAAAAGACAGGGCGAGAGAGCGCGAGATCCTCCTCCTCCTCCAACCAACAACAGCAAACCTCGAGCTGGAAAACACTTCAGATAAATAATTAAAGTACCATCACTGCAAAGCACCCAGGCAAAAACAAGTTACACGAGGAAAAAAACAAGTTGGGGGGGGGATTGTTGATATGTTTGCTGGGAGTGTCCCGAAAGCGAAATAGGTTATAGAGTGACTTTCATGTCAGGGAGTCTCACTTCCTAATGTTTACACAGAACGAGAAGCGATATTTGGACGTGAAACCTGCAGAGGTTTCTTTGAATGAAGTTTCTCCCAGTGATCTGGTGTGTGTTGTCTCCCTCTGGTGGCGACTTGTGGAATCACGTCATTTACACCTGAATCAGTTTGGAGTCTCTTCTCTTTTTTTTTTTTTTTAAATAGTTGGTGTCAGGGGTCAATGTGATCCTTGACCCCGAAGCATGATGTTTGTTCTCAATCATGATGAAAACAAAGTGTAGAATCAAAATATTTCAAATTAAAATTTGGTTTCTGGAGCAATCACAGATTTCCTTATATTATTCACTTTCTATGCCGCTTTATCCTGTTCAGGGTTGTGGAACTTACTATGGGTGAGTCCAAGATGTACATTTAGACAGATTGCCAGTACATGCATTTGTTTTAATCCGTTGGAGAAAACTAGAGTACGTGGAGGAAATGCCAGGACAAGCTCTACACAGAAAGGCCCAGCTGGTGTTTGAACCCTGAACCGCTTGCTTGAGGCAAGAGCACTAACCTCTACACCACCATGTGGCCCGACTTCCTTTTTTGATGACTAAATAAAAAATTGATCTATATAGTCATCCTTCATGTGACAGATGTAAAGTTGCTCTCTGAGGTTTCTGTTTTGGTTATTTTCTCAATGCTTTGGTGGTTTTCTGGGGTCTATAGAAGAGACAGTCCAATCAGAATCAGAACAGGCTCTCGCTGAATACTCAGGGAGAACTACACATCTGATGAACAATCAACATTGACACTCGGACTCAGACTGGGTATGATTGACACTCCAGAAGTGGCTGTCAAATGCTTATAATCATTCAAATAGAGAACATATGGTATAAATCTGCAGAATCCATTCGGTACTTGAGCACACAGATCCAATCCAGTCGTGTATTGTAAAGATAAATGCCGACTGAATGTGTTTTCCAAATGTTTTTACTTTGTGCCCTTGCAATACCAGACCATATGGCACCCTGAAAATGAATAAAACAATAATAATAGTAACATTATTGACGGTATGTATATATGTGTTTATTCCTTCATTCCTTTATTGATTTATTTTTTTCTTTCCCTTCATTTGTTTTTGGAGATTGCTTATTTTGCAAGCTGTTTACACGTGACTTGAATATAAAATGGAAACTTTTAAAATAAAACTGGTCTGAGAGCAGTTGTATGACACGTCTCACAGTTTAGGCACATTGAGGTTGAATGTGATTCATTTTGCTTCAGTTCAACAAGTTCCTTTGTAAACAAGGGTGTGTATGAACACTTCTTTTCACGGTCAAACATATCCAATTCATTATATCTGTTCACTTCAAACTCTGAAGTGTAAGCAAATTTTACTCCAGCAAATTCCTGAGCAGCTTCAACACTAATTAAGCATTTGTTTCAGTTTTGCAGTGAACAGTTTGAATATCTGATAGTTATTGAGGATTTTCTACCTAATTTAAGCATAACTCCTAACAACCAAAGAATTGTATTTATGTTCTTCAATACAAAATGAGTTTGTCTTCAAAGGGTTTTAACATAAAGTTCCTCTTTTGTTTGCATTTCAGAAACATGATTATTATTATTCTTTCGCAGACTTCAGCACTGCAAAGGGAAGTGTGGTTTTAGGGCAATGCAGAAAGCAGAGGTGGAAATAGTACTGAATAGTTGGACTGTTTAATTGCTTTAATTGTAATTTATTCCATGAAAAAAAGAACTCAAGTCAAGATATTAAATTTAAAAACTACTCAAGGCTCAAGTTATTTTCTTTTGAAACATTTATGTGCATTCTTAATAACAAACATTGGATCTAATATAACTGTATCAAGTATCTACATTAAATGCACATTCATCACAAAATAATTTCACATGTGATCATTTATTACATAGATAAATCAACCAATTAAAAAAAATGGCGACAAAAAGGCTGATGAAATCATTTGCGTATTAATTCAAACTGGAGACAGAATCAGCCATGAAAGGTTTATCGAGGTAAGAATGACAGAAAACAGAATTATAATGATTTTTAATGTGTCACATCGCCTCAGTAAGGAACACTAACCAAATTGTAATCCAGCGGTTGATTTTTTTATTCTAAACACAAACTGTTACATGTGATCCACAAACAGAAAAAAGAGGAAATGTTCTTAACAAGACCAGTGAAGAAAAAAAGGACACATTATATTAAGATATACAGATTTGGCTAGTTTTGATTGCACACATGCTGGTAAAAAGTAAAAAAAAAAAACCAAAAGAACTTTGGGTTAAGATGCAAAAGCTTAATGTACACAGTTAATTACTTAGTTATCAATAACATAGATGTGAGCAGTGGTTCTTTCCAAATACAAATCCATCTCTGCGTGTCTTGTTTAACTGTGTCATCACTTGTCCTTAAGATTCATTCTTCAACTTTCAGCAGTATGGTGGGCTGCAAAAATAATCAGCTAAAACCATTATTATTTGTTGAAAATGTTGAAAAAACCTTCTCCTTAGTAGATGCTATATGTGAAAGACAAAAAGGGAGAAAAAAAAGCCTACCAGACTGTTGAAATGTTGTCGGCACACGGCTCTGCTCAGCCAGAAGATGAGGAACAAGGTCATGAGATTCTCCACAACCAGCAGACTCATTATCAGCCCATTGATCCCTTTATGTAGCTATTGAAAGACAAATAGAAGCAAATAGAAATAAACATTTCAAATAAATAAATACATTTAAAAGAAAAGCTTCTTGTGACATACCTTGGATTCATTGCGATTGAAGTACAAGCAGAGAGAAAACCCCACGATTGACCAGAAGAAGCTGATAATGTTCAGAGAGAACGAGATCTTGGTCTGAAAAGTGATAGAAGACATCAGGATGGATCAGTGTGGCGATTGAATCAAAATGATCTCAAATGCTATTGATCGTTTATGATGAGCAATAAGGAAAACACACAAACCAGCTTAAACTAAATGAATCAGAGTTGGAATTCAGTTAAAATGGAATAGCTTCTTCCGGAATTACAGGTAAATCGATATGAGAAATGCCATCATTTTTGCAGTTTTCTGCACAAACCGACTGATCATTTGGTGGATTTCTTCGTTTTAAATAATTTGACTCACCACATGCATGTTTGGATAATTCCCTGCAGCGTAGGTCAGCATACCACAGATCACAAACTAGAATAATGTGAAAATGAGTCTATTAATTTTACATAAAACACATCTGAAAATTATGAGTTATTTAGATTTATTACACATATATGTATATATATATATATATATATCTTTTTTTTTTTTTTTTTACCAGCAGACA
>OMNM01038033.1:0-16199 GCA_900302745.1 Parablennius parvicornis | reverse complement strand
CCGGTGAGCGAGGCGCGGCTGAGCGGGGAAATCCGGACCGGTTCGGGACAAAAAAGGAGCAGCTCTGAGCGGTTAAACCGAGCCGAACATCGGGCGGAGAGTCCCGGTTAAAAGTAAACTGCGGAGATGGCAACGGTGCCCGGGTCAAAAACAAAAGGAGGCGAGCAGGCGGTGTGTTGTTGTTCACCAGCCCGGTTCTGATACCGACCTGCGGCGGGTTCTGTTCGGCTTAGCCTCGGTGCAGCAGCTGCTCACAACATCGGCTCGATTCACCCAGTTCAAGTAGCCCGCGAGGATTGAAACGAACCAATCACAGGTAGACAACGCCATGACGTCATCGCCTACGGAAGCCGAAAGGTTCAAACCAGCTGTGATTGCAAATTCAAAACCGGTTTGGATGTGTTGCCAGATCCGACGGGTTTTCCCCCTTTAGAGCTTCTGTTGACGGCCAGTCGATCGCATTCATTTCTAAATGCGGATATTTGATTTGTTTTCAAAGTATTTTACAACCATTTGTAAAGACTTTGACTTTGTTATATCGAAATTATGAAAAATAATTCCTCGGATTCGGAAGTAAGCTGGAAATCTCACGTTAAAAGTGTACAAAACAAGTTTTTTTGAGTAAAAAAATATTGAAATCCCCGTTTCTTATTGCCAAATTTTTGAAAATCGACTATTCTTATAATCCAAAACATTCAAATTCACTACATTTTACAGTAAAAAACATCAAAATTTAATATTCCTATTGTAAAAAACTTAGATCCTCTATTCTTACTGTAAAGACTTTAAAAATCCACTATTCTTATACTGAAAAACATTAAAATTTACTACATTTTAAAATAGGAAACATGCAAATTCACTATTCCTATTGTAAAAAACTTGAAAATCCACTATTGTTATTGTAAAAACCATTAAAATCTACTATTCTTACAGTGAAAAAAATATGTATGTATGCTGGACAATCCTGACCAGTGGTTGGTCGTTAACATAGAAAGATTCTTCTCACTGTTTTACTTAAATCTCCAACTCCAGAAAGGTCACACTGTATAAACTGCCAACAGAATAATTTCTGTGTAAATGTTAAAGGTGAGAAAAACAAAAACACCAACTGTTCCAGGGTGAATGGTGGCAGCAGGAATTCCATTTATTGAAGGGAGAAAGGAAAATCATTTCTTTTGACATGACCAGTGATCATCTCCATGTCAGCGTGGGAATATCGGACAGAGAGTGATCAGGAGGCGTTACGTCAGTTCATCATCACGTTAATGCTAATAAATTAGCCTCTTGACCGAGTGTGTAAGATGATCAATATGTGGTTCTTTTTTTATCCTGCAAGCTTCTTTTCTCTCCACCTGATACTCAATTCTATGAAAACATTCAAACTATCAATTGTTCTTTAAGCACTCTCCTAGCTGATCGATGATTTTCTTGAATATATTTATCAAAACTAGGGCTAAAGCGTATAACAAACACCATCACGCTGTTTTTTATCAGCTTTAAAAAGGGAATTCTTAAATACTTTGTACAGTCAGCTGGGACAAACAGTATCTACACAATCACTTGACAAACAGCTGCTTCACGTCCACAGATTGAAGTCCGTGAGACTTCACACTTCACTGAAGAACTCCAGCAGGGAATTTAAGTCATAGTTGTCGAGAATTTCCAGCAACGAGGAGACTTTGGTTTTGACATTCTGGCCTTTGAACTTGAACTTGTCGATGAAGAGGTCGGTGATCATTCCTGCACAAAGACAAAGAGGAAGGTCAGACCGACGGCAGCGGAGCAGCAGGAGGCAGCAGGAGGCAGCAGGAGGCAGCAGGAGGCAGCAGGAGGCAGCAGGAGGCAGCAGGAGGCAGCAGGAGGCAGCAGGAGGCTGCAGTGTGAGAGGAGCTGGTACCGTAAAGCCTCTCCAGGTGCGCCGGCTGCTTCTTGTACTCCTCCAGGAGGCTCGCCGACTCGTCCAGGATGCTGCGGTACTCCGGGATGAGGAAGTCGGCGTTGCCCTCATGAACCTGAAGCTCCTGTCGGCCACAGGAAGGACACAGCGAGTGGAAGTGAACAGAGGTAAATAGAACTTATAGAGTAGAATCTGCTGGAAGGAAAGAAGAGTCCGGTCAATCAGTCCTTCAGGGCCAAATCAACGAGTCACTGATTCTCTTGACGACCAGAAACCGAGCAGCTCGTGAGCCGAACACTGAAGATTGTTGTCTGCAAGTCGCTCGCTCTCCCAGTTATTTAATTTACTGATTCATTTCAGACGTCATACATCATGTGTGTGATCCCACAAACTCCATCTCCCCACAGTCACATCCATATGTGTGTGTGTGTGTGTGGGGGTGTGTGTTTGTCCAGGTGGAGTCTGAACGAGCTCGTATAAAAGATCCATTAAATAAAGTGAGAGGAGACGAGTGTCAAGCACAAAAGCTTTGAATGACGAGGTGAAACAACCAGTCTGAGGGACGAGTGGGACTCGGACTGACGTCTCATCTCATCCTGTGGACAAACGAGGGAATGTTAGTCAGTTGAAGAGGAGCTGAAGACGGAGGAACGGGGCTGTTGTGCGCCACTTGTTTTGTGGATCCCGACATCGTTACAAAAACTCAAAACCTGAGGAACTGAAGAGGACTAAAAAGTTTATCACGTTATTTCTTAAAAAAAAAAAAAGAAAATGTAAACAGGTTTGTGGGAAAGTTTAAAGAATTTTCTGATCAATGTGTTTTTACACAAAATATAGATTTTCAGACACCGTCACATTAAAAAGAGGAACTTTTTCTGTGCCGGTTCATAAACACACTGACGGAGGAGAAAGTGATTCACTGACTCAGAAGCGTCGTGAATCAATAATCTTTTCGGGCGACGCTCACCTTCAGAGCGTCGATAAGCTGAACTTTCCTCGCCAACAGCAGCTGGCTCTCCAGCTTCGGGTGGATCATTCTCAGCGTGTGGCTCACCGAGTCGTCGTTGATATCTGGAACCCAGACGGACATTCTCCACTCAGAAACACGGGGCTCCACGGGAAACCGTCCCCGCGGCCACGGGGTGACACGAGAGGACGGCGTTCCCACCGTACGAGATGTTCAGGTTGATTTTCTTCTTGGTGGCTTCTTTCGAGAGAACGTCGCTCAGGATGGAGATGGTGGAGATGTTGTCCGACCGGAAGCGGCCCTCTCCTTTGCTGAGATCAAACATCAGAGAGGAACTTTAGTCTCTCCTGCAGCAGCGGGAGGTTGAACGACTCCTCCGTGGAGTTTACCAGTAGGTGGCCTCCAGCTGGGTGCCCAGGAAGGTGTTGTGGAAATAGAAAGAGATGTTGTCTCCCGCGGGAGTTTTTTCGGGCACCTCTGGCAAACAGAAAACCACCCAGGAGTGAATCTCCGCGAAGCTGAACTGTCCCACCAGACTGAGCCGGTTCATGGGCCTGAAACAGAGCGAGGACCAGGGAAAGACAACCGGATCAAAACCAGTCCGAAGGAGAGAGCTCATCACCGCACCGCTGGCCACTTCTGACGGGTAGCGCTTCCACTGACCTTCCATAACGCAAAGTACAACTGGAGGAAAACAGAAATATACAGGCGGCACAACAACACACGGACACAAGGCAAACCTCCAGTCGGATAATACGTTCCTCCCCACGTCCGCAAAGTCGAATAATCCCAATAAATGACAACATTTGACTCGATATATGCAGTTAAAGTGCTCTCCTCAGTGTCCCTGTGACCCGGATGTGACCCCCGACCTGTCGGTGTCGATGCCGTGGGTCCGCTGGTGCAGGGACAGAGGTTTGATCTGGAACTGGCGGACCTGGCAGGTCTTGGGCTGCAGTCGGGGGGTGATGTAGGCCTGCAGCGTGCCGTACTGCCCCTCGATGGACCTCACCTGAACACAAGCCAGCCTGCATTACAGACAACACGTCTCCACGGCAGCCAGCCATGTACAGAAGGGGTTAAAATAAAGGCAGAACTCTGATGGCTTTATGATGAGATTCATAGAAGAAGAGCAGAACGTGTGTTTTTGAAAGTCTCTACCTCCTCTCACTCCTTTTTTTTTGTTTATTTAATTTTAGAAACAAATGAAGCTCATTCATTCATGTGCAGCAGGAAAAGCCTCCTGTCACCACTAATGAAGTAGTGATGCGATAAGAGCTCAAACACCACACAAAACTGAGTTCAGCGTATCCTAAACAACTTCTGACACGACCTTTGACGTTGTGTTTGAAGATCAGTTTGTCCCCCAGGGTGCTTACCTTCAGCTCGAGTCTCGTGGTGTTGGCCTGACATCTGTACGTGGCCAACAGGAAGTTGCCGTTCGGCCGCTGCAGACAGAGAGAGACACTTCATCAGGTCTTTGTGGAGCCGGAGCAGATTTCTGTTTCCTGATGTGATGAACTCACCTCCGAGTCGCATTCACTGAAACTGACCACGGCGGAGTTCTTGTCTCCGTCCAGCAGGTCGATGGGAACGTCGCTCTGCAGAACATCAACCCCAGTCAGCTCAGACACATTCAGATCAGTGTGTGGGAGGAGGTCTGGAGTGAAGGGCGCACCTGGAGCAGCAGGTTGTCGATGGCCGTCTGCACCTCCAGCATGAGGCTGTAGCTGGCGTCGTCCTGGCACAGAGTGAACTTGTCGTTGATGCTGAAAACGGGCACGGCGGACACGGCGGTGCTGGACTGGGAGGTCTGCTGGTACTGCTCCCGTCCCTGCAGCACTTTAACCTGCAGCTGCTCAAGCTCCGCCCTGACACACGGAACCCAAACCAATCAACACGTTTCCTCTGAGGGCGACCAAAACGCCAGAAGAGGAGGAGGATCTCTCACCGGAGTGCTTCCACTTTAGACTGCGTCTCTTTACTCAACTTGACCTCGTCTCCGTGGCCGAGCTCAGCTTTCTGGGGCTCAGTGGTCAGTCCCGTCACCCACCCTGGAGCAGAAACCCAGCCGGGATTAGGGAGAACTTAACTCTGTTAATCAGCAGCTAAACTCATTAAAGGAGTCACATCCTCCAGAGTTCCAACTCCTCCTCATGGTCTCGTTGGCCAGAAACATTCTATTAAAGTTTATTGATTCTCCTCCGTTAGAATGTTGGATCAGAGGAGCTGCATTCACAATCTGCTGTGTCTATGTGAGCTGAACTGGCTCCGCCCACAATCTGCTGTGTCTGTGTGAGCTGGACTGGCTCCACCCACACATGTTCATCTTGGGAAGAGGAGGAAGTAAGAAGTTTGCATAATACGACCCCTTTAACAAAGCAAGTAGAACAATCCTAATGAAGCAGGAACAAAAGACCACGGAGATGTTTCGTCTCAGCGTGGAGGTGAAACTAAGCAGACTGTGAGGTTAAGAACATTCGTATCCGACCTGTATAGGTGGAGGTCAAGACCTCGTCATAAGACTCTTTTCCCACACAGCCTCCCTGGATGGACGTCACACTCTCAGACAACACCTGAGAAAGAGAAACTCAGAGTGTTTGCTTCCTCTGAAAGACACAACAAATCTAAAGACAAAGGAAAGTCCATTTGAGTGTGAAGACGGTAAAAGCCAGGCCGAGACCACGTCGTCTTCAGGGTGTCCAGACAGAATCTCACGTGCTCAAAGCGCAGTGTGGGCTCGCTGGCGCCGTCCAGAGCGAAGATCTCCACCGTCCCGTCGTCCCGCCCCACCAGGACGTCGTTCACTCCGTCTCCAGTGATGTCATACGTATCGACACAAAGAATTCCTGAGGGGAAACCCAACAATGGAGCTGCACTTTAAAAGAGAACGTAAACAACCGGAGTCCGTCGGCTTTGTTCGACACAGCCACGTTCTCGCCTGAACATCTGCAGGACGTCGGCGTCGTCTCACCAACAACGTACCTCCTTTCTTTTTGTCATTGTCGATCTCCCATCTGGTCGCAGCCGAGTGCTCTCCGATCTGAAGCAACCCTATTTTTCCGTCTATGGTTCCGTACAGAACCTCGTCTCCTGAGGAAGAGTCGGCGATGCGCTGAACGTAAGAAGCACTTTCATCTTAAATGATTACATCAAAACCAAGAAATCTACTCGCCTCCATCTTTACTGTACCGTTCCAGGACAGACGGCGGTCCAGGGACTTCCACCTCATAAGCGAGCTCAGACCCCTACGATGAGAGAATTTGTAAACAATAACTGAAACCTCATGTTCTCTGTGAATGAAAGCTCGTTTGTTTACCTTCAGCACTCTGAGAACTCGGTCCTGGCAGGCCAGCACCGGCACCACGTGGCTCAGTTTCTCTGAAGACAAACACGTGATGTCGTTGATTTTGTCTCCGGACAGGAAATAATCCTGATCCTTGCAGTCAAAGTAGTGGTTGTAGATGTAACTCGCACACACGAATAGGTCAGCACCAGAGACGTGCCTGGAAAAAAGACCAAGAGGCGAAGGAACACGTGGTCGAATAAAATCAGACACGGCTCCAAGCATGTCGGAGAAACAGTGAAGACGTGAGGAGAAGCTCCTACATGGCGTTGATGCTCTCGGTGAGGTTGGCGTCAAAGGTGAGGAACTGTTTGCCTTTCTTGGTGAATCCTCGGACCTGAGAACCGGAACAGACGAAGATCTTCTCCTGGGGCGTTCCCACGGCTCCTCCAAGATCCACTCTGGTTATCTTCTGACCCGGGAGGGTTTTGAAGACGGGCTACAAGAGATTGGGCGACAAACGTTGATGAGTGATAATCTTTAATGGTCATTCATAAAGAGGAAGATCTCAACCCACCACAGCTTCTCCCTTCTTCATCCCAAAACATGTGAGGATCCCATCATGATCAGCAATGGCAACCTGAAAAATAGCAGAGATTAACCCCCAGAAGCTGAAATCAACAAAGGACACTATTAGAAACTAGAGCTACACTCGGTAGAGCGCAGATCTTCTCCTACTACACACTTGTTTGTGGAACCGAGTTAGCATCAATAGCATGTTAGCCATCTCCATAGCAACAGACACTGATCTCCTTTGATCTCCTCCATGAGGCGCCTCTCTCATCCGCTTTGTATGGGATATTGTTTCGCAGTTTTTTGGGATTTATTCAGAAAAGGTTAATCGTTAACACCCCAAAATCTAATAGATTGGTTCTTTGATGATAACAAATCATCCCTGAAGATTTTATGCAATTCAGGTTAATAGTTTGTACAAAAGAAACTTAAAATACATACATACAAACCAATAAATAAATAAAATCCGAACAGACGACAAAACCAACTTTTGTTGCCGAAGGTGATGAAATACGAAATTCAACTGCTCCTTGTGACAGTTCATGTCTTGTGTAAAACATTTATTCACTTATTTGATGAAGCAGTGACTAAACAGTTTAAGGAGACGCTGTCATTCTCCTCTGCATCGTGTGTCCAGGAGGAGACGAGACTGGTCAATATAAATGTGTGCAGACCACGTTCATGAAGCTCCTGGTACAGGACGACCACACATCAGTGTTCTGGTAAACCAGAATAAAGATGTAAACTCCACCACAATCACATCTGCTGTAATAATCCATCCTTTTTATGTAAATCGTCTACGCAAACTTGTCTTTAGGCATCACAGGACATCTCTGAGAAGCTGGCGATGAATTCCACTCTTGTGCAGTGGAATAGGAGATAATCCTCAGCTGTACCTTCTGAGTTGCCTTCTTGCCCAGAGCTGGAAGCAGCTTCATGGTTTTCTGTGATGTTACACCAACCTGAGGACAAGATACCGTCAACACTGATCTCTCACGTCATTTCATCTCATCCAGCACGACCACAAAAAAAAAAGAAAAAAAAGAAAATAACAGTCCGGCTTGGATTTGGTGTTACCTGGATATAATCCACTCGGTTCAGGTGGATTTCCATCTTCTGGCTCTTCTGATATACAACTTTATAAAGTCGATTATAAATCTCACACGTGCGTCAGTTGATCATTCAGACTTTCAGTCCATTGCACCCGATTGACGCTTACACTTGTTTTTGGAACCATCAAGAGGATAATGGTGGTTGTAGTTCAGATTGGGATTAACTCAAGTGAGATTAGCTCGACGTGCTAACAGTAGCTAGCATGCTAACAGGGATTATTCGCAGTACGAGAGCAGAACTGATCCGGATAAACCGAGACGTGCTACTAGGCTAAAGTAATCCGTTCTCCGAATAATCCAAAACGGAGATTTTATCTTCTTTGTAAAGTAAAATTGAGATAAAAACAGAATCTGACACGCAATGAAATGAACGCTGATCTCGTTACCATGGTAACACTTCAGGTCTAACAAGCTGTGATGTGATTGGATGAGAATTAGTCACGTTAATCTAAGCAGCTCGTCTATTGGTTGAACTGTTAATTTCCGAATTCTACTAAAGTGAAGACATCCGGCCTCTGATTGGCTGAGAACGGAGTCCATGCAATTCGTTCAACCAACCACCGCTTCCCGTGTCGAATCCTGACCAATCAAAGACAAGGGCGGGACTAGAGGAACGTGGCCATACTAGGATTCGTAACATTCTACTTCAGTGAGTGAGTTTCAGAAGCCAGTTGTCTTCATCAAATGGGAAATATAATTGATAACACAGTTTATAAAACACTGAGAGTTCAATTATTATAGTTACTGATTTGATAGAGTGAAAAGTATAAATCTGTTATATTGGAGCAAAGAATAAAAAAATGTAAAGATAAAATATCAGCACAACACGTAATATGATTTCATATCATACTGATTTAATTCACTTCATTCTCATTATTAAAAAAATGCTGTTTGTCTAACAGGCAAATGAACATATTAAAATGGCAGAAAAGAGACAAATCATAGCATGCATTAAGCATAAGGACACTACAGCGACGCATGGACCAACAAAAGCAAATTCAAAACAGTTTTCGAACTGAGAAACAAGATCAACATGCATTCAGAAGCATCACATGCACCGGGCAACTCAAGTCAAACATGAATCCGACAGCGAAAATAAAAAAAATACAGCAAATGTGTTGTTTCTCAGTTCGACGTCTATTTTGACAGCAGCTACAAAAATCTTGCACAATTTTTTAGTGAGTTGTTGGCATTGATGAGTACATAAATGTTAGGCATCTCAACAAATCAAGACATCGGATGCCTCGCACAGGAGAAATAAGGTAGAAATGCCAAACAAAAGAACATTAAGAATATGAACAACTTCATTAAGTTACTAATCTCAGAATGTTAATGTCTTATTATAGAATAAGCATCTTTATGAATAAATAATGACGTAAAAGGAGAGAACAATATGAACTGACACACGAGGAGCGCAGCTTAAACGGTCTGCGCTCCGTTCAGTGACACCAAGTCGGTGGGAGGACGTCCACCGCCTCAGTGAGGTCACATTAGGAAGATGGGTGAAGAAACATCTGGAGACTTCAGTGCATTAACGGCCGGCCTTCAGGTTGGAGCGCAACGGTGACATTCAAAAGACAGTTCCTCCTGCTGATGGTAAAATCAGTCCCCATCAAAGTTAAGTCACATCTTACATTGTTGAAAACCAAATAAAACCTAACAAAAAAAACAAAACAAAACAAAACGGTGAAGAAAGACGAATGTTTGTGTGATCAAACGCCCGTGGGGGCGAGGCGGCTGATGAAGGCGATACTGCTCAGGCACATCCTCCTGAAGAAGACAGGACAGGCGGGCTTCATGATGAAGTGCTCCAGAAGAATCCGCAGCTCTGTGAACAAAGTGCTGGGCGGAGCAGAGACGTGATTAAACCTCAGTCCTCCTCATTGGGGAAGGCAGACGTTCATCATCGCGATGCTTACCGGCAGTACGGGTTTCTCCTGGACGTGTAGCGCAGAGTGAGGAATCTGTAGTAGATGAACGGCAGCAACAAGCTCCCCTGACCACTGTCCAACACATCACACACACACGTCAGAACTTTCATCAAGTCACTGCAGAATTCACATTTTTGATTTACAATTCTGCACGTTAACCATCTTTTTATTTTTTAAAGGTTGTTAAACTTCATGTAGGTTCTACGTTCTTGTCCTCATTGAACTGAGGAGCAGTCGCATGCTGCTGCTCAGAGAGGAAATGAAGTGAATCATGCCTGGAAATGCTTTTGAAAAACTATTTCTTAATCAGTTCTCGGTGTTACACGGAGTTCTAAAATAAACCAGTCCCCCGGGGCCTCGGTACCGACAACAACGTGCTGATGGAGTCAAACAGAGACGTTGTGGTCCAACTGAAGAAATGAGCCGCCGGCGAGATGAGGAAGGTGGTTGTTGTTAACGAGCCGCTCGGGGGATTCAAAAGCTCCACGTCAAATGATTTGAATGAGGACGAGCTGAGAGTGACGGCAGCAGAGCGACGACGAGGAAACGCCTCCGAAACTCAACAAACATCGACTGTGTGCTGCTAAAGCCGCCCGGGTCACGTGACTTGTATTTAGAAATGTTAATTCAAATTCAAAAAATCTTGATAAAATCAAAACTTGTCTGAAATTCATTTACATACTGAAGCGTTGTGAAGGAGATTGTAGCGAGGTGATATTGTTCAGGAAGATATGCTCACGACAAATGTAGAAATACAGGAAACATAAATGTGACACAATCAACACGGCGACCATGTGACGTCCCGGAACCTTCAAACCTCGTGGTGACGATCTCAACAAGACGGAACACACCTGAAGAGCATGAACACGGTGGCCGGCATCAAGAAGATCTCATTGCAGGCGATGAACTTGAGGATATTCTGCTGGTTTGACGTGAGTTTGTCCAGAAGGTTTCTGATGAACATCAGACTGCTGGGGCCAATTTGCTGTGAGAAAAGAAAGAAGCAGCAGAAAGTGATTGACAGCTGCGGACTTCAGACGTCAACAATCCACATTTTGAAACGGACTATCAAAACTCCCTCTGGCTGGGGCCAACAGCTGATTGCAGTTTGTTAACAGAGGCCTTTAAAGCCACAGCAGGGGCTGTACTCACGTCAAGAACCTTCTTTGTATACGTGGTTGCGTGGAGCAACGAAAACAGGAAAACTGGGAAGATGCTCACTGGATTTAACGGTTAAGGAGAAATCATTCAAAACAACTGGGACTCACTTCCACACACACACACGCCTCTCCTGGGCTGAGATCCAACAGGCTCCTCAACAGTGAACCAGAGGTTGGTAGAACACTGCTGGCTTTGATTTGTGTTTTTCTTCAGACAGTGGAGATCAGAAGGATCTTTTTTTTTTTTTTTATTACCAACGTATTGTCAAATTATTTCCAAGGGGATTATTAAACATATTATGATTAAACATCAGTTCTGGACCGGTGGACTGTGTTTCTCCAGGCGGAACCGCCACATTGTGAAGCTCTGATCAGACCCTGGTTCTTACCGAGTCGGACCTTCAACACATTTGAGATGTTTTACAAAAAGGATCAGTCTCTCTCTGTCGTCCTCGCTACCGAGGGGGAAGGATACTGGTGATGGGGTAGGAGTTGACCAGGATCAGAGAGTAGAGCAGGTAATGGCAGCTGTCCTCCTGCAGGGCCTGAGCCAGGAACACTCTGCTCAGCTGGAAGCGAGGAAGCCTCTGGTGTAGACGCAGCGCGCTGGTGAGGGCGTTCGCCAGCAAGGCCCTCTGGTAGAAGTTAGCTGCTGCATAAGTTCTGGGACACAGCAGCAGGTATCACATCAGGTAACGACGAACTGCCGCCAGCAACCGTAGGTCAGTGACTCACCCCAAAACTGGGAGAATAAACATCACGGAGCAGTAGACGGTGAAGAGTCGCGACAGCCACATCGCAGTTTCCAGCTTGTTGCTCATTAAAAATTGCTGCAGGGAAAAACATACATTAGTGAGATAAACACACAATAAATACATATTCTTCTCCTGCAATCAGCACAGCAGGCTAACTCAATGAAATCAGTTCAAACTTGCTCATAATAGAAACACCTTCTTTTTGAACGTCAGCCAGCAGCTAAATATATTTCTAAAACAACGTAACAAGTATCAGAAATCAAAAATTAGCATAGTAAAAACATTAATATATAATTACCACACTCGTAGATACCGTCAACCGACAATCCAACCTTTTATTTTGTTAAACTCAATATCTTGCACACATGTACAGTATCAATACCAAAGAACAGCCGGTATCAACAACAATAACACCTCCACTTTCAATCTCGTCGGAATCAGCTTGGATATTTCACGCTGCTCAATCTGACGGAACTCCAAGTTCCTTTTGTAGGTGAAGGGAGAAATATAGTACTTTGGTGTTTGTTCTGCTGACTACGGCACTTCTGCTACAGCGTCCGTGTCACAGGAAACAAACCTGATGACAACACAAACAAACCTTTTTCTTTCTCTTTGAGACGAGACGACATGAAATCGATGGATTGTTACAACACACAGCTTCACGTTCTATTACACCCCGACGTTGTTAAAGTCTTCCTGATTAGATCTATTCACAACTAAAGACATAAAATCCGAGAACGTCATTTTGGATTTCATAGTTTGTACTTTTGTGACCTGTATCTTCGAACGTGAATGAGCTGCGTAAAAATTCAAAATACCTGGAAGTCACAACAGAAGAACAAGAACAGCTAACTCACCACCGGCCCCACGCTGGGAGGGGGTGCCTGTTGGGTTGTGTCGGCCATCTTTGGAAGTGTGTGTTAATCTGCTGAGAAAGAAAGAAGTCTTCAAACACCACTGACATGTCAGTTTACCTTAATATCTTAAACTTTCCTCTGACGTGGCGCTGGTAGTTCTCCGTTAGAACTTTGTGTGGCTGATTATAAATCCAAACCTAAATTAAACAGATATACAGTCTCTCTCTCTGATGTCTTTAAAAGTACTTGGATACAACCTCGTGGTGACGTGAAGAAAATGTTGTTATTCTGGCAGGATTTACACTCCTGAGGAACGAATTGTTTTTTTCAAGAATTAGAAATCTAAGCTGAAAACACACTATTAAACAGAAATAAAGTGATCCAGCACTTTCTGTTGACTTTAAAAGTCTTATCTTTCTTTCTTCCAGCGTTATAAATCTACAATGATTGATCAGGTTAAGGATTCTGCTTTCTGAAAAAGTTGACGATTTGTCAATAGATGAGAAAGTTTAACAATGAATACAACAGTTAACTTTTGGCTGTTGAAGCTTTGTAGACTTTGTGAAGGAGCCACAAATAACGGTGTTACATTATTATTGCGTCATCACTACTAGTAATGGTTTACTCAACTAATAATGCTCTAGATGATTGGCTTTTCAACAGTAGACAATACACAAGGTTTGCTAGAAAATGTATGCCTGTATGTTTATATAAGAAATGAATATTAAATCAACACATTTATGAAGTCACGTGTAAATTATTGTTTATGGTAGCGGCAACATGCAGCGAGCGAAAAACCAATTGAACGACCTTTATAACCAGCTTATAAACATGCCTCGACACATCAGGTGAAACGTATGAGCCTACAAGTGAAACTATCTCAGATAAACCGGGGGAGTCGTGTTAAACTGAAGCTAAAGCGGCTAGCGTTAGCAGCAGGTGAATCTAGAATGTTCTGTTACCATCGTTACTAGCATAGCGGCTAACAATCAGCGGTTGATTAGCCTCTCCTTTTCTGACGCGGTTACACGAGCTAACGTCGAACCCGCTTGTTCCCACGAAGCCTGCTTGTATTAAACATCAGGCTCGTTGACATTATATGAGCCATAAATGAATCTTACCGGGGCTTCGGGGAGAAAACTGTCCGAAGTGAAAGCAGCTCCGCCGGAAAAGATCACCTGACCCCTCCGGGAGTTCACACAAGTTACCGCGATGTTTCACACACAGCTCCATTACTCCCATTCCCCGCTGAAGTTCAACGCAGCTCTCGCGATATCTCAGTAGCACCGACGTAGTGAGCGGGTTCGGGCAACTCTCGCGATACTTCCCAGTCCCAGTCATTCGCGCGGTACCTTCTGCCCTCTTATGGACAAAAAAAGAACTGCATCAGGCTTTAATTTGTATTTTCTTTTATGGCAGCTTAATTTATTTATATGATATACACTATTTGTGTGAATGCTATTTACACATTAGTGATGCAAATCTTTATTATTATTATTATTAATATTCTGACTTCTTCCATGCAGCACTTCTTCCATCTAAATAGAATAAGATAAAAGTAATAGCGTCAATTAAATCTATAACAAATAAGTCTTGAATTAATAGAAGTGAGAGCGTCAGCAGTGTTCAGGAAGTTTGTTCCAGACGTGAGAGGAGCATAGGAACTAAAAGCTGCTTCACCTTGTTTCATCTGACTCTGGGAACACTTGGTAAACTTAGTAAACTTAATAAACTAAATAAACATGATGACCCCAGGGGTCTAGATTTTATACCTCAACATCTTTAATATGACAAAGATAAATATCTACTGTGTGAGTCGTGGTTTTTGTGTTTACATTATCAATAAACAAAAAAAAAACATATTTTTTTACTGATAACTACCTTGACAAATTATCAGCAGCATGACTGCGCATGCGCTGAGATCCACGTACAAAATACCTTCACAGCAAACTGACCACGCTTCCACCTCAAAATCAAACTAGTTTCACAGAGTCTATTCGACTCTGTGGTCGTTCATATTTAAAGATCAATTCAAGGGAAATTAGGTTATTGAATGTATTTATTCTTCACCACTGGACCGCCTCATGCGGCACTGAATGTATACATATCAGTACCACCAGGGGGCGCTCCTCACCAGTCCATCTCCTCACTGCGGGCTGGGCTGCAGCCTGCATGAGCCGGATAATTATTTTAGCTTTAAGTGCACCTTATTTGGTTCCAACATGTTTTAAAATCTTACATCTGACTGCAGCCGGAGCGCATATATCCGCAGATTATTGGCACGAGTGTCGCGGGGTGATGTGTTTGCTGCAGTTGCCATTTGAAAATATAGGCAGTGTAAGCACTGTAGAATCTAATTATTTCTTTGCAAAACCTAATTAGGCATTAAAAAAGGTTAACGCCAGCGCCTGAAACGTTTTTGTTTAATAATCCCATTACTGGCGGCTCATCATGTATAAAATGGTGCAGGAGGACACTAAGTTTCCACTTGTTAAAGGGAATCTCTGAGAAATAGTCGCAGGTTTTTTTTTGACACTTTGCGCATTTGGAAATTAGTGTTTGTAATTAAACTGCGGAGCCTCAGCCCAGCAGACAGAGTAAGTAAGGCTGCAGCGCCCTGCCTCGCATGCATTTTCATTCTTTAATTGATTATTCTTCGTCCCATGTTCATTTTTCCATCTTTGGTGTTTTCTGACACGTTTGGTTCGAGACGAAACTCTGAACTCCGGCGCGTACTGAGAATTAGACTTTGAGGATTTTTTTTTTTTTTTTTTTTTTAAGCGTCAGCTCCTGTCGGACCGTTGCCAGTCACTAGAGAGCTCAAGGTGAGAATTTAAATGAGACATCATTTTCTGACACACTTTTAATTTGGTCGAATACCGCGAGAGCCTCCTGACGCTTTTCATGTTAGAAAATGTGGATTTTACTCACTTGCGCGTTAATCTGATATTAAAACGTGGAACAAAAAGGCTCTTGAGCCACGGAAACACGTAAAATTACTTTAAAAAAAATTGAAATGACTCCACGTACTTTGCTTTAGTAGCTCCGGATTGTTTAAATGACAGAATAAACGGAACTTGTCGGAGCGCTGATAATTAGACCCTGGTGATTTGTTTTTTTAAAGAGTCAGCTCCTCCAGGACCATTACCAGTCACCAGAGAGCTCAAAGAGAGAATTTAAATGAGACGTTTTCTGACACACTTTTCATTTGGTCGGAAGAACCGGTGGAGCCTCTTCAAGCATTTCATGTTAGAAAAATGTGATTTTTTTTTTTTTTTTGCGCACTCGTGCGTAAATCTGACGCTAAATCGGGAAAAAGCCCTGGAGCCACAGAAGGAAGCTGAAACAATGAATATGACAGCAGGTTTAGATCAATTAAAAAGAATTTCACTGCATTTTGCATTACTGGCTGTCGACTGTTTACAGGAGAGAATAAACGTCAACCAAAAACAGCGATTACGTCATTTTTCTTCAGATTTTCTGCTCAGTGCATCAAATAAAGTCTGGAAGAATTATTATTATTATTATTATTATTATTATTATTATTATTATTATTATTATTATTATTATTATTATTATTATTATTATTATTGTTGTTGTTGTTGTTGTTGTTGTTGTTGTTGTTGTTGTTGTTGTTGTTGTTGTTGTTGTTAATATTATT
>OMNM01038032.1:11237-22155 GCA_900302745.1 Parablennius parvicornis | reverse complement strand
AAAGTGTTTAGATGTGTTTGCTCATTTAACTTGGTGTTCAAGACTCAAATAACGAAAAAATGTTTTTCCATAATTTATATATTTTTCTTCCAGAATTGAATTGTTTGTGCATTTCACGGAGCTCTAAATGACACGCATGTTTCACTTTAAGTATAATTTCTTCCTGCTGGGTTGTTTTTCAATTTGATCCATTATTCAGGCTTTGCAGCATGGCTGCTGTGAATCGCTCGCCCTGACTCACCACTTTAACGCACCATTAGAATATGAATACTGTGCAAAATGCAATAATGGTAATGTGCTCTAGCACAGTGGACGTGGGTCAATCTTTTAGATGGAATACTCTGCAGATTTAGTGCATCTGGGTTATTGGAGAACATGAACTAACGCGACAACCGATATTTCATGACTTTCACAGCGCTCGCAATGATATGTGATAGTATACTTTATACATTCGTGTATCAATCTTCTGTACGACTGTTTGTCAAATTGTAGTATCTGCACAACTTCTAGCGCATAAGCTTCCGCTAGTGCCACATGGAGCAAATAATTATTTATTTTGAAATGAGATATTTGAAAATATCTACTATAATTAACAAATTTTTCGGCTCTGCTTTGTGCCTGCACACAGACAATGGGAGTTTTTACTTTTTGGGAAAAAGAGGTGACTGACATTGACAGCAAGATACTGTAATAAAGCGTTTTGTCATAGTGGTGCTACATGTGCTCAGCATTTTCTCAGGTGGAACAACCTTGGAAATGGTTTGAGCACTACTGTTTTATATCGCTTTATCTAAAGTCAGGGTTCCCAGCTGACTACAGACAAAGACGGAACACAGTGCGGATAGGTTGCTCGTCCATTACACATACACGTGTTTATACGTATGCAGAAACTATGACTGTATCAAAGTTGCTTAGGAATCTGTAAACAAGGCATATTGGTATAATACAGCCAAATATTTGGGAAACTTAAGCCAAACAACGACTGGCAAGACTTTTAAGTAATGCTCCTCCACTGCATCTTCCTGAAAATGGTTTCTTTATGGCGTAATTGAGTGAAATCGAACTCTTTATGGGAATTTCTTCTCTAATGAGGGTGGTGTGGTCTCTTTCTAAAAAAAAAAAAAAATGTAGAAAGGAAAAAGGAAGTCCCATTGTTGGCAGAGTGATAATTAGAAAATAAAGCCTTGCACGTTCAAATACAGGAGACAAATTGAGCAACACAGCAGAGGTTGAATCAGGTCAGAGAGGAAAAAGGGGCACTGCGAGAGGAACTAACCCCCCACACCAAATTAATTTAGTCCAAATCAATCACTGTTGCTGTTTGTCTTTGCCAAAAAAACAATGATGATTACAATTAGAACTAATAAGGCCTCCTTAGTTTTCATGTCCACGTGATGGATCAAAAAAAAAGTACCTGCTGGAGTGGACGATGATAACGCTGGGCTCGCACATGTTTGAGTTTGAAAAGATCAAGCTGAGCGGATACAGTTTTTTTTTTTTTATTTATTGCCTGGTTGTTTACATGCAGTGTGCAACAGTGGTGCTTTTATGATTCAAGCCTGCTGTGTCAAGCGTGATGTACGAGCGATGCGTCTGCTTGTGCGGTCTGTTTACTTTTGGTCATGCTATCTCACTGGAGCTCGCTGACTTCATCTCAAACGGGAACAGAGAGAATGTGAGCTTTAAGGATTGATAAGGATCAGATATAAATAAGCAAAATAACTTAACCTAAGTGTGAAAAATCTGCTTATATATGAAGGATCTTTCATCACACAACTGAACTTCACCTCTGTTATCTTTTTCTGTCGATCAAGTTCTTCTTCCTCATTTCCCCTGCATGTTGTATCGGCCTGCTTCATTTTCTGTTTACAATTACTTGCAAATATTTACGATGATGCCGGATTTTTCATACAAACAGCACATTAATGATGACATGGACACCTTCATAATCTCTTTTTCTCTAGTAGTTACTTCTTTGAAATGCTCGAGCGTCTTCTCCCTTCACGTTTGTGGCCGAGTACAGGCGAGATCTACTTGCGCTCCTTGGTTTCCCTTTTTTTTTTTTTTTTTTTTTCACTGTCTTGGACACTTTGTCCTTTTCCCTGATGTGCACTTTTAGTTTGCTCACACTCTTCTGAAATATCTCCGGCCACCCCTCAGCTCAGATCTCCTCCTGCTGTCAGCTCCTTCAAATCACTCTCTTGTTCGGTTGCCAGGTAGTCAACTTTCCTTCAATCCACATTCATTAAATGTCCAGATGTCATTGTATTTGATGTGATTTATTGAAAAAAAAAAAAAAAAAAATTTACAGATGATGCCAGTCTTGAATAGTGACGAGGCCAAATAATAATAATGTAATGTAGGAACTGTGTGGAAATATAACAGCCATATATGACTGAAATGTGCAACTTTAAGGAAGCAGCTGAATATTTCAGGATCACATGTATGATCACATTTTCTATCATTTGTGTTGGAAGTTGGTATTTTATGATTGACAAGTAATTTACTCAGAACATGTTTTATAAAAACATACAATGAAATACTGGCCATGTTTCAAGTAAAAAGTCATAACTTTTGCGTTTTCATTTCAGAAAAGTTCCACGTTTACACAGCTGTGGTTTCAAAACGATGTCCATTTACATAGAAAAGACAGAATTGCTGAAAAGATTGTAGTTAGCATTTAAGGTCACCAGTGGGTGCTGTTGTTTGGAAAAAAAACAAAAAAACATGCACGTGAGCAGACAACAATGTGCTATAAACAGTGAGTACAAAGACATTTTCATAGCCAGACAACAAAGATGGATTTATAATACAATGACTTATAGAAACTATAAAACAATAGTCTCAGTAGAATATGGACTTGGAGTCATGACACTGTTGTTATTGTCCATCCACTCATGCATGTACAGAAAACTTTTTTACTACAACCGTGGTGTGCATGCACAGTACCAGTACCATTTCCACAAAGACAGAGTCAGACTGTTTTCAAAAAGTTGTGGTTTCCACGGAGACGGAGTCATGGCATTTCTAAAACGTTGTGTCTTCTGCCGTTTATACGGAGGCTGAATCAGAGTTTTTTTTAATTAAAAGTTCCACCCTGGGGGCTGTTTTCAAAACATTCCCAGTGACTTCGAGCAACTTTGCCATGTAAACACTCAACATTCAACTACAGATTTTTGTTTTCACTTGAAAATATTATCATGTAAACATGCCAATTAACACATTAACTTCTTCTGAAAGTATTCTTAAGGTGAAACTTCATAACAAGCTCATTTACAGACATCTGCAGTCGTGACACATTTCCATTTGGATGTCTTTGAGGCACTTTCTAGCAAGTTGATTCATCCTGAATAGAATTATAGATAAAGACTTAGAGATATACTATCAGTTAAAAGGGTTCTTCTTCTTCATTTATAATTGTTTAGTTAAAATCAGACGGAGAAAATAATGCAAAGCATAATTTAGCGTGCCAGTAAGTGTGAATGTCTCAAATTGGACGTCAGTGTCTGTCAGCAACGTGCAGACCAAAGAGCAATATATTAAAATGTACAAACCAACTGCAGGTCAAGTGACATACACTGCAATAAGATACCGTAGAATGCCATAGTTTACACTGTAAATTACTGTGACTTTCACTGCTGCATTTCTTGTGTACATATAACATGAACAGTTTATCTGCACTACTTCATACGTACAGGAATATTTTCATCCATATCTAATACTAATTAATGTATTCTTGTACACAGCATTATCTAAATGTGACCATGTGGTAGATTGGAAGCTGGACACATTCTGGGAAACGTGGGCTCCGAGTGTCTTGAACAATAGAACATGCTAAAAGAGTAAGTGCCGTGCAAATTGGCATTGCTTCGGGCTTTAGAAGTTGTCACAGGCAGTCCAACCAAAACGTAAATCAACAAAGCCTTCCATCCCGGGCTAAAAATAAACAGGACCAATATGAACTCTCCCTGCTTATGAAGCGGTTAGTGTTAAGCCTCGAGCTATTTGCAATATACACAGATCTGAGCTCCAAACGAGTAAAACACAGGCAATTTCCAGATCATTGAGCTCCTGCTGTTTTCCCACATGGTTGACTCTGTCCTCTACTTATCTCATTTTCCCAAAATGACGAAAGAAATAAAATAAAGTGCCTGTTGGTCAACCTTATTCCATAAATTGTGCCAGAACATCGTGAGACAATGAATACATTAATTGAACGACGAACAAGCAATGAAACAGCCACATATTTGTATTTATTAATTGCAGGGTTTTCATTTTGAATTCGTTCCCCTGTTTTGCTTTGTGAGCTGGACCGCAACAAAGACACAGAACATGGCAAAGGTCTGAATTTTAATCAGGCTGCCAATACCTCATAATGGAAGCCATGTTTTACGAAGGAGCGTAATCACATTCCTCTGCTGACTTTACATCCTCAATCAGCTCTGAATGAACCCCTGAAAACTGAAAATGTGTATGTCCAATGTCCTTTTTGATCTTTTTATTAATCACTTGACTTGAGCCATTTGGTGATTAATTTTATGTAAATGACTTGTTCGATTCTTTTATTGAAGAGAAAGAAAAAAAAAAACACAATTACTTTAATTTTTGGGATTCCTATTCAAGTAAAGTAAAGTTTAACAACGTTTTTTCAGGATGTATTTTCCAATTTCCTGCTCAGTAAGTTTCAGTAGACCAGAGAAGTAATTCTTGTATTGACAGTTCCTCCAACTTTACATAAGAATATAAAAAAAAAAAAACCCAACAAAAACATATGAGGTTTTTAATCAGACAATGAGGTCAGTTATACCAGCGGCAGCCTTATAGCTCAGTAAACAGAGAATACATGGTACTCTCTGTTTACTGTTACAGAATCAGTAAACAGAATGTACAATGCAACTGTCAATAGACAGTTGCATTGTACACTGATGATAAAAAATGCATGGCGATGCACGGCCACGTAATGACCACACAATAAACTAAATTGATACCGCCGGTGCCAACTGTGTATAATTGAGCATCCCAGCAAAGCGGAGGCATTCTGCAGCGGATCTGATATATTCAGTAATTAATTGGGTCCAGATTTTTTTATTTGGATGTTCAGTGGAGGTCTGCTTCAAGCCGACGTTCGAAGCTGCACGGAGAGAAACAAAAGGTTGAGGCCTCACGCGGTCTTCCAAAAGGATACAAGGCTTCTTTGTCAAGAAGCCCAATTTCCTCCTGAGCTCTGTTGGAATTACAGGGTTCATGTGAGTGCAGCAAACCGCCCCTATCCCCGAACACCCTCGGGGGAGCCCACCACAGCGTGTCCTTTTTTCCATTGATTACACCACTGTGCACCGTGTGGAGTAATTTCTATATTAACCATGATTACGTACAGTGTGCAGCGACGGCCCGTGGATGTGAATTGGATTTACTATAATCTACTAAAATGCTTAATTTAATAGCATTATAACGGCACATTTTGAACTGCAGATAAAACTTTGTGTACTGTACATTTCTGTATTACTGTTTCACAAGTCTCACATAACTTATCTGTACTTTCGCACGTGGATTGTAAATGAACAGCGAGGAAAGACCGGACGGAGCAAAGTCCCAAGGAGTCAAAACTGGAAGGAAACTCAACACAGGTATGTCAGGACACATTGAAAGCAGCATGGCGAGTACATCCCAGGACCTTTTTGCAGAGAGGAAACTGTTGAGCAACATGCCGCCCACTGTATTTAACAATGACAGGGACACAGTGTCTCAGCACATTTTGAACTATACAGGTCAGGGCTGGATAATAAATAAGTGAGAGACAAAGAGGGAGAGACGCTGTTGCATTTCAGATGGAACCAAACAAAAATCCAAACGTGGGATTCAAAGATTGAAGTGAATCTCTATCTAAAAAAATTGAGAAGCAAACACATCATAAGAGCTTTTTACCACTTTAGTTCAACGGAAATGTTTGTAGTTGTATATCTCCATTACACCACATGAGAAAATTAGGATTTTAATCATGAATGTTGTAACCAGTAAAGAGGCGTGCTCACTGTGAAGTTTTCCAAAGTTTACAAACTTTATTTGTAATGCACTTTTCACACAATAACAATGCCTGTAACCTTTTTTTTAAATGTTAAAAACAGACGGTCCTGTCTGAGAGACCACCCGACAACCTCCGCCTCCTCCCATCACTCCAATAATAATCCACAACAAGGCTGAACAATTAGACGTACATAGCTGAAAAGTTTTGGTCGTCATCTTTACTTACCTTTAACCATTTTCTTTGAATTGTAACAAAAATGAATAGTTTATTCTTCAATTTCAAGGGTGTTTATCACATTTTAGTTCAGTGGCCACATATAGTCCAGTTTCTTCTTGAGTGGGCCAGCCCAGTAAAATAGGGCCAAATACTACTGAAATTGACTGCAATCGCAACAAAAGGAAATTTTTATAAAACCCTCTGGAAATGTCCTAAACCCCCCCCCCCAAAAAAAACGTATCAAATACCTGTTACGTTACGTATTCTTTTTACAAACTCACCCAGACATCGTGGCTTTGAGGCTCGTTTGAAGTAGCTATCTTTCATATGGCAGCATCACGGATATCTCAGATTGACTCTCAGTGTTGTGTTGTGCCCACCACAATGTACTACGATATTTCCATTGAAAACATCTGTTACAATTTGCTTGGTGGGTTGCTGGGCCTCATTGCAGCCTCTTGCCGGCCGGTTTTGGCCCACGGGCCTTATGTTTAACACCCCTACATTTGCATTCTTCTTAACGTTGTACGTATATGGGATGTCATCATAGGGCCTGCAGAGTAAATACCAACCTGACAGTGAAGAATAATCACAGTTTTTACATTTTTTTCCACTTTGATGGGATTAGCAGCTATAATGAAAGTAGAACTGAAGAAGATTATAAAAGTAATGTTACGTATGTATTTTCTCTCCTTACATTAGCAGGAAAATGAAAACTCAAGCTTTACGAGTGGCCGTATTTATGATTGTGCTTTTTGAAAATACATTTTCTGACTGTATTAGTATGTCTTTCACTCAAAGATTTTCATTCATAGGTTGTTTTGTTGTATTTTCCTCACAGCTGAGCTCAAACGCAGCTGCTGAACTGACAACTTGACAGTCTGCTCTAGGTGACGTACACACTCACACACTCACAGTCTTAACCAAAGACATACAAGTACTCAAGCCTACAGGCTGCTCAGTAGACGTTTTTTTTTTTTTTTTCGGTTTTATTTCTGTTCATATGACTTCAAATCCCCGTGTGTGTCATCTCAGCGTGGTTTACAAAGTGAGGTCAGGACCTTACTACTGTATGAACATTGAGTTCTTGGCATCAGTGAGTAGGAAAAAACCCCCCCAAAAAACGGCCCCTTTAACAGGAAGAAACCTCTGACAGAACCAGTCTCAGGGTGGGCGGCCATCTGCCCCGACCAGTTGGGGTGAGAGCAGAGCGGAGATAGAAAAGATGGGAGTGGGTGGGAGGTGGTGTAATTTCTATTCTGGATTTCACAGAGAGCTAGTGCACCAGAAGCTAATATTGGAGAATGGATCCCTTCTCTTTTTAGTACTTGTCAGTACATTTTGTATGAGCTGCAGACGTTTAATAAAACATGTTTGAAGCCTACTCATTATATGAAATTACAGGATTTCAGCCTATAAGTATGAATGAAATTCTTTTATTTATCACCATGTGGAGATAATACTCTCGTAAAATGTTAACCTGTATGTCTTGAGGTGACTCTAGCACCCAGAGGGACGTTGGTAACGGCTTTATCACCAAGCTACTTTGACATGAACCTAATGTAGGCCGAAAGAAGCTCAGCCCGGTCTGAGCAGTCTAGATCTGGCTTTGTCTGATCAAATAAACATTATGCTGCATTGTTAATTTGCCCTGTTCACCATAGGCTTTTTACTTCCACGCGACAATTTACAACTCTCAATCCGTTCGCTGGTCCGCTGGCTTATTAACAGCATACTTGTTGCGATTTTGCCCGCTGAAACTTCCCCCTCGGCACGGCAACTGATTAGCCCGTGAATGAGGGAATGTGTGCTCAATCCATAAGTTCAGGGCTGCGTTCTCGCTGTATCATGCTCAACTTTAAGCCATCTAATGACTGCCTGTGGCCCTCGTCTGACCTTTTGTCACGGAGTCGACAGAATGTATAATAAATGTTTTCAGTACACTTGACCTAATCAGTGAGAGATTAAAGTGGAGGGACCGGGTCACACGTGTGATGTTTACCTTAAGTGAACAATACACTTAGTTTTTTTGTTGGGTTTTTTTTTATCCTGCATGGCCCAGGACTGGTGGCATGCACAAAATGTACTTTGTTTGGAGCCATAAGGTCCCTTACAAAAATGCTGCCCATCTTTATAAAGCTGCTTAACTCACTGTTGAGGTGTTAGGGGGTTTGAGCTGATCCCAATTAAAATTGGGAAAAGGCAGTGTAAATCCAGTATACACACACACACACACACACAAACACACAAACCAATAGTGCCCTATACCGTTCAGTCCTCTGACAAGCATACAAGTTCATACGACAAGTATATACTTTCTACATTTGAAAAAGTTTCTTGAGATAAAGGCAGTCATGTACGGCGCAATAGTTATAGCTCTCGCCTTTCTGCATAAAGTTTGCATGTTCTGTGCATGGCTTTCCTCCAGGTACTCTGGTTTCCTCTCCCACAGTCCAAAAAAAACATGCCTGTGATGTTAACTGGTCTCTGTATTTCTCCTATGTGAATGTATGCGGTTGTCTGTGTTTTTCCTGTGATGGACAGGCGACCTGACCAGCGTGTTTCCTGCCCATAATTAGCTCGGCTTCAGCGTCCCGTGACCCTGAACAGGATAAACTGCGTATACAGCAGCTTTATAAAGTATTACGGAGTATTGTTTTCAGATAAAATAGAAGTTCAGAGTGTATGGTGCCTTCACAGAAAAGTAAAAAAGTTACCAGATGAGGGAAACTTAAGAATTGGGTGTCTGCAGATAAATCACAAAATACATTATCATTACTCATATATACACCAAATACATCCCAAGAGAATATATCTGAAAAAGAAAGTACAAATCAATCCCAGTCTTCAGACTCAGTGTAGCAGCGGTTGATTCTGTACAGAGCGTGCATGTTCTCCTCCATGTTGCATTATTTAACAGCTTGACCTGAAGCAGCCTCTTTAAGGGCTTAAACATATTCCAAGACATATAACGAAAATCTGTTGAGCTGATTTAATTGTTTTGACATGTTCACTCAGTGGGTTTAGTCAGGGGGGGGCGCTCCAGTTTCATGCTGCATTCCCACAACATGCATTTGAGGTAAACAACTGTGATTGTGAGGACAAAAGGTCACATGAAAAAAGGAAAAAAGAAAAAAAAAACCCTGACTATGCATTGTCCATTATATGTTGCTATGTTCTCTTGGTAGAAGATGTAATAATGTCATCAGCTCACACGGTTTGAAGCACATGTCATTGTGTTATACTTGAACAGCCTGACTAATGAGGGGTTGTGGAGCATTTCTGCTGCCAATAACGGTCCCAACACGTGGTTTGAATATTTGGGGGGGGTTTGTGTCCCTTTGGTCCTCTCGCTTGAAGCATGACCGGAGTCAAGACCCTCCTGTGAGCCGGAGTGTGACTGACCCGGAGTGAACCCCACGCCAACTGCATCAGGCTGTCAGACTGAGTAGGCGAGCAGAGATGCCGGCGTCAAGGCTGCTGCTGTGAGGCACTCTTTTCAGCATGACGCCTCGTTCCACTCACTTCTCTGTTACTTCTGATATATATATTTAAGTTCTGCTTGTCTTCACCCTATATTCATGTACCCCTCTCTCTTTTCCACTCTTATCCTCTGCTTGCTGCTCTGTCTTCTCCGCTGTCCCTTTGCCTTTAATAACTAACTTCTATTTTCTCCTGCGCAGTTCTCCGTTTCTTCAGGCGCTCTGCACATGTTGCTTGGCTGAGTTCATTTCAGTTTTCCTTGAGCACACTCTGTGCCAATATTGTTGTGCGGTACATGAACCTGTAGTTAATAATGCCGTGTCTGCTGCCTCTGTGGCACATGTTCAAACACCAGAATTACAATTTGTGATTGATGATGGCGGTCACTACATTATTCTGCGGGTGATATGACACCCAGTTGTAAAAGAAATATATAGATAAAGCTAATGTAAGTGAATTCAATAGCTATATTGTTTGAAAGAGCCCCAGAGGAATGAAAGAGCATGCATAGTGTAACGTTGTGATCCATATGTAACCATTTCTTCTGCAAATCAGTTTTTCTGTCTTTGCTTTGATTAGTAGCTCGCCTTTTTCATTCTCCCCCTGATAACTGAAAGCCCTTTTTTTTTTTTTTAATGTTTGTCGTGTCTGCATTTCTCCCTTTATCTCTTCCTCTCGTCAGCTCAAACTGTGAGTTCAGCCTCAGCAAACGTTCAGGTTGCAGAACTCCGTCCAGCCTGTGCACCATCTGTTCTCCTGTGCATCGGTTCAAATGCCATCCGGGCAACAGCATTTACAAATGACACTTAAAGAGATATTCATACTCGACATCACCTTTCACGTCTCATAGTTTTTCTTTATTCTATTACTACATAACAAGACTGTAATTAAGCAAACCTTTATTTTCATTCAGTTAAAAAAAAAGATTGACTACAGCATTTTAAATCACCATCAATCTGATTTGCAAGTGTTTTCAGATAATTCCTGTGGTTTGGATAATGCGGTGGAAAATTATTGCAGTGACCTTGACCGAGGCACTGAACCCGCCTTGGGCAAAAAAGGCTCAAATATGAGGAGTTTAATGATTTCATGGTCCTCCAAAGTGGTGCAAAGAATCCCCACTAATAAAACAAGGGACCACTGTCCTTGATGTAGCGAGTAATTAAAAAAAAAAAAAAAAAAAAAAAAATTTTT
>OMNM01038029.1:0-18456 GCA_900302745.1 Parablennius parvicornis | reverse complement strand
AGCAGTCTGGGGTTTAAAAACCTCCCTAACATCTAGGCCAACACCACACCTAAGGAAAGAGACCAAATGAAAGCTCTGCTCGTTTTCAGTTGAGGAGCTACTGAAGAGTTAAATCCTTCCAACTCACATTTAAAGTATGACAAATTCTTCTCGCTGAAAAACGCTCAGGCGCATGCACCACACTCATGCTGCAAATGTGAGGAATGCGCACACGCTCCGCTAAATACATCCACACTTGGAACTCAAAGTTGGGTCGGCGTGCATCACACATACAGTAAGCGGGTGGAATGACGTGTGAGGTAATGGCGGCAGTGTCCTGTGGCCCTGCTGCGAAACACAATAAAATGCCCTTTGATTACATTCCTCTGTGACCCATCATATCCCACTTTCCATTCTCCTCCAGTGTTTTATGCACAGCCGCTCTGTTTTCATGATGCGGGGCAGCGATCTGGAGCCTGTGGGGGTGACTCAGCCGTGATGCATCCGTTTGATGTCCGGAGCTTGAGACCTCCCAACATTTTTATGTCCCACCTGCCACTTAGGTTAGAGGAGGAGGAGGAAGAGGAGGAAGAGTGGTGGTGAAGCTGGGGGCACAGGGGGCACAAGAATTAAAGACATGTAAAGAACACTGAGGCTACATGTTTAGAGGGAGGTGAGTCAACGTGGCCAACATGTGTTTAATGATCTGTTCATTGATGAATGCTAAAGCTAAGAGGGTTTACCCCTTTGGATGGCCACAGCTCACTGCGGCACTGTGCCAGACGTACGAGTAGGATAAATTGCATAATCCCATCAAAGCTCAAAGCAATGTCTTACACTGATGACATTTTAGATATAAAGCCCTCAATCTTGAATTTAAATGGACTTTACTGACACACTATAGCATTTCCACTGATTATGTTGTATTATCGGAAATGTTCATTTACTAATGGAGAAGGCGGCTATGCAAAGTGCTCACTACCATCCCATGTCTTGTCCAAGGAAACTTTGGCAAATGGAGAAATGGGGGTATCAAACCGCAAACCATGGATATGGCAGACGACCTGCTTGACCAAATGAGCCAAAGTTGCTTTGTTGGTTGGATTAAAGGGATCTCAAAGCATTCAAACTATTGAACAACGTGAATAGATAGAACAAATCAAATGAACGGGATGGGCTTACAGCTCAATTTAATTTATTCAAGATCTGTTTGCATGCTTTCTCTGTGCACATATGCTTTTGTTGCAGGTACTCAGGCGTCTTACCACTGTCAAGAAAGTTTCTTCTCTGTAAATGTATCTGTTTTGCATCTCCTCACTATGATGGACAAGTCCACACAGTGACGGCTGAAGGTGATGTTACTCACTCACCTCACCTTACGTCCTTGTATGTTTTGCAGCCACACCTCAAACACTTCAAGTTTGCACATCTTATTTATTTACTTTATTTATAGTGTATTTTCTCTAGTCTTACATGGTGTAAATGGAGAGTATGTATTTTCAAATTAAACGACCATCAGGATCACGTTTCTGTTGTATTAATTGTGTGTTTCTATTTTGAGTTACTTGGTGGAAGGCGTGGCAGAAGGCGGGGCAGCAGACCAGAGACTCTTTTAAGCCAACGCCCAGGCAAACAGCCATACCATCCCTTACCATGGAAGAGTTTTTTTTATTTATTTTTTTTTAACTTTAGGTATTTTCCCCATCATTAGTTCGTGTGCTGTCATTTGTGTTTCCCCCTTTGTGCCCTAGTTGGTTTTGCCCAGCCACTATATAAACTCCCTCATGGCTCATTCAGTGAGGTCAGTTTGTCGTGTTAATACCTCCATTTGTGAATTCTTGTGAGTTTGTTTTGTTTACCTCTTTTATTGTCACAGAAACTTTAGTTTTATTTTTTGGGTAAAATAAAAAAAACCTTTATAGAAAAACCTGGTTTCCTCATTTCCTAACTGCTTGGTCCCTGACACTCACGATGACTTTAGAGAGAACAAGTTATCATCACCATTGTCATTTATCCAACATATGTAAAACATACACTATATGCACATCAGCACTATGTAAAGGTGCGCCACCCGGCGCTCCTAAATATTTGAGGTTTTTTTTTTTTTTTTAACTGCAAAGTTGTCTGTACATGTACATATGAGTGTAGCTGTCAAGTCTTTCTGTGTTTCTCTGTTGATAGACCAGTAACTTGCCCATTCTCTGCTTGGTATATGTTACAGTCCCCTGCAACCGTGAGTTGGATACAAGAGGATGGATTGTGATGGGAAAGAGTTCTCACGTGATGTAAAACCCTGCATTTTGTACACTAACCATTTTGTATCAACTCTAGTGATGACATTGTTTTATGAGTGATTTATATTCTTATTAAAATTTAGTGAACATCAGTATAATAAATGACATACCTTCATGAATACAGTATGATATCGACACACATGGAATCACATTTTAAAGGGAGCTACTTGTGGATTTGTTTAGATAATCTCAGTGACATCAATTTGTTTGCTTCATGTAATAAAAACCATGAGGAAGATGAAATTAACCAACTTCTTCATAGTTGCTTTGTGATGCTGTGCTTCTTTTGAGCCATATCTCAAATATAGATACTAAAATTTTTTCTGATCACTTGAATTATTGATCTAAATGGTAAAGTAAACCCTTCTGCATTGCTAGAAGTGAGACTGACTGGACTTCTCCTACAGAAGGGTGCCCTCCTCAGCTACCTTGAGCTGGTCTTGGCTGCTGTGGCTCCGTCCTTGGTGGCTTTCTTCAGTTGTTTAGGCTACAGCCCAACTGTCTAGAGGAAGTAGTGCAATAATCTCAATGAGGAAGATTGTTGCGTGCCACTTTTCAATGACCAAGTCTTGACATTTTTTTTAATTTGGTGGGATGTGTCTAGCTTCTCCTCCCGGGGTGATGATTATGGTTTTCCTTGCTTTTTGATAAGAGGATCACATCCTATGGGAAGACAAGGCTCTTCTTCATGTCCACACTCAGTACAGAGTCAGTGGTGCCTTGCAAGAGGGAAGCTGGTTTCTTGGCTATTGCGCTGTCCTTTGAAACCTTGGCCCCTTCCATCTCAAAGCTTTCGGTCTGTTGTTCCATCCAATCTGCGATTTCAGTGAGTGACCTCTATTAGACTTCTGCCAGTGGCTTTGGGGAGCTGATCAAGGTGTGGCGTTCGTCTACAAGAGGCTGTTCCACATCGATTGTAAGACGGGTCTTTGTCTCCCCTCCAGACCTTCACGTTGCCATGGGCTTGGTAAACGGTCAGCCACAGAGCCTCGGAAGACGTTCAACGTCCCTTTGTCAGTTTGCCACAGCTTCTCCCAGGCCAGTGGTCGTTTCTGTGCTTGGTCCCACTGTGTCTTGATTTGGCCAGTCTTTTGGCTGGATTCTGCCACCTGAAATATTTGATCCCAGTTTCAAAACACTCAAGATTAAGAATTGACCCAATGTTTTACCAAGGATGGGTCATTTTAATGTGGAATGAAATCTGACCAAACTCTGGCTGTTGAAAATTTTTTCAATTTACATCATGGAGAATCAAAGCAGCTATAATGGCAATAGTGTGGGTTTGTCTGGACAACTGGAAGTTTTTATGTTGTTATATCAGGGCAAATTTTTCCCAGTCATTTTATTTAAGCGGCTGCAAACATACTAATTTGATAAGAACCTCTAAATACAGATAATCCCAAAATTTTCTTTCAATTTCAGGTAAAAAAAAAAAATTGAAATATCCTTAATATATATTCAATTTCCACCCACTTGCTACAAAATCTATTTCGGCCAACCTTCAAAAATGTCTCAAAACTGAAATCTAAATTCTCGCTTTCAATAGTGTTTTTATTCAGAATAATGTGGAATAATTAATTGCCTCCTTTCGCATTATAACCCTCATCCCATGACTTTAATGCTATTGCTTTGCTAGCAATATGTAGGCTTGCTAGTTATTGGTGATGTCTCAACAACCAACACTGTTGCCATCTGCTGTTGACTTTTGGTTCCAGTGTTGCGTTACAGCTTCTCTTCCTGAAGCAGTGCAACCCCGAGTGAACAAACAGCAGTTACTCTTACTGAAAAAAAAAGATTTTTTTCTGCCTGAGGGCCACATATTTGTATAAAATGTTTTGTACTTTTACTTGGAGCGACAGCTATGTAAGAGACAGAGGATTATGCCAAAGTATCATTCAATAAGCCCTCTGTTCCAGTCAACCATTAATTTCTATTCATGTGTTTCCACTTTTGTTCCTTTTAAGCAAATTGTTGCTTCTAATTTAATTGCAGTGACCCAGGGTTGTAAAAAAAAAAAAAGAAAAAAAAAGAAGATGTGTTTGATTTCAAAGTGGCCATTAGAATCAAGCAAGTGTTAAATACATGGACTCAACAAATGTAGCACTTGGAACATGTATAAAGATACACAGCAACAGAGTAAACTTTAGACTGAAGGCCTTGGCTCCATCTTTTGTGTTGATGTTTGAGGACCAGAACAGAACAGACTGCTTTCTGTGGGTTTCAATCAACCCACCCGGAGATGAATTTCCTTTTAACCCTTTGACAGCAGAGCTCAGGGAGGGCGGTACCCAACCCAGCTGTGTATCACGTCATTGGCTGTGGGCAGATGAGTGACAGGCTGCACGGCCACGCTGTGATTGGCTGCTGAAACCTCCTGATCTGTCTCCACCAGTCCTCGCCAGTCAGGTGACACGCTGCAAAAATCAATGTTATCAATCTGTCCTCACAATCAGCAGGAGCACCACTATTGGGAAGCTGAAATTTATCAATGCGATAAGCTGCTCTGCTTGCTCTTGTTTGTGAAAAAATAAAAATAAAACAAAAACAAATTTCTCCTCCTCGAGCTTGTCTGTGGTTTATTACAGATGAGATTTATTGGGGGGGTGCTTGGGGATCAAATGGGGGGGATGAGCTGTGACGTTTTCTGTTTCTTTTTAACAACTGGCCTCATACACAGAATCTGTGAACATTGCAGGGCAAATTTTAACATTATCAAGTACATCTGAGGCACAAACTGCCAGCTGGAAACGTCACCGGCTTCAATCTGACTCATAAGCGTCATCAGATGACGTAGATTCTCGTCCCTTTTGCCTTTTTTTGTCAATAAAATTAAGCCTAATAAACCTAAATTGCCTCATAAATGATGTTTTGACCAAAGTTAAGTGGACAATGCGATGACTTAGCCACCTGTCTGGGGCGAGTGCACGTGTTTGACAGGAAGTTGTGTCTGTGTGTCCCACCACATCTCACTTCTGCAAAATTAGTGGTTTCTTCTTGAATAATTTACACACTGTTTAACACATTTACACATGGGCATTAGTCAGACCTTTCTCCCTCTGCAGATACACACACACACACACACACACACACACACATACACACAAACGGGACAGATATGCTTAATGCTATGAGATTAACACGATAGTAGTTATCATTGACATTCAAGTAAGGCTGCAGGACACCGGTCAAAGTCAATGTTATTTTTTCAAACATGGCTTAGAAAAAAAATGCTAATATGTGTCTCAGGATGTGTTTTGGGTGCTTTGTGGGGACCTGCGTCTGTTTTCATGCTCAAATATCAGGGACTTCAAATGTGCAAACAGGAAAGAACCTCCAGCAGAGAACTGATTTAATTTTTAGCTCTGAGCTAAATCTGGTATATTTACAGAACTGATGTATGTTCATCAATATGCACTGTCCCATTCAAATAAATTAATAAATGAAATGAAATTAAGGTAAAGACCTGGTTTATTGTTTCATTGAGCTTAGCGTTAAGCACAACTAGTAGTAAGTAGTAGTTTTGTTTGAGTTTAGAATAAGTCTGCAGGAAATGGGTCTAAGTCAATCCAATGCAATATCCCATATCCCAGAGGCATAAAAACACCAACACAGTGTGTGTGTGCGTGTGTGTGTGTGTGTGTGTGTGTGTGTGTGTGTGTGTGTGTGTGTGTGTACTGGTTGATACGTAACCTGATTGCACACTGACCCATAACGACTCATGTGACCATGGGGACAAAAATTGAGGTAACCTTTTCAGAAAATCATTTCATTACTGGGTGAAGACATTTTTCAAGAGAAATCTGTGATTAGCGGGAGGCAAGTGCTAATAAAGCATTTTTCTGAAGGTAAGGATGTGCAGTAATGTGCTTATTCGGCCACAATATGAGGACTGTTTCGAGTTGTAGGTAAGGTTGAGTTTATAGTAAAGTGTCTGCATGTCATCCATCACTATTGGTGTGTGTGTGTGTGTGTGTGTGTGTGTGTGTGTGTGTGTTATTGTGTAAATGAATAAATGTGAGGGATCCTGCAAAAGCATATTGAGACTGCTCACTTTTTAAAATGCTCTAAATTAGGGATGTGCCAATACCACTTTTATAAAGAAAAACAAAAAACAGTATCCCAAGCGACCGAGTCATACTTCTATCATGTTTAGCATGTAGCATCGCTGGTGTCTGAGCCTTGAAACTATTTAGCATGCAGCAAGTAGCATGTCACGTTCTGCCCAGCTCTGAGTAAAATCCTCCTGATCCACTGAGCAGCTAAACTAGCGACATCAGGCTGAACTCTGCTGGTCCAAATGTCTCTGGTGATTAAGTTGCTAGTGTTGTACGAACTATCTTCCTCCTCCTCTTCATGTTTTCTCTCTGTCTTACTTTTGTCATTGTCATTATTACAAAAGACTCTCCAAACCATTTGCATCGATTGTGCTCTCGGGCGTACCGGTGTGCAACGGGTAATCCCCGTGGTATAGGACCTGCTACCAGTATCGCTTCTGATACCTATTTGCATTCGATGTTAGTCATTGTATTATTCTTTACTGGTTATCATAAACATCATGTAAAACAAAATGCACAATCTATTTGTGTGAGCATGTACACTTTTATAAAGGATCTTAGCAAATCACGTCTTATGTGTGTAAACGTGTGGCCTACAGTCATATGACATTCTCTGACTCCTGGCGTTAACCTTAACATCATAAATTAGAGTTCAACTTCACCTAACTGCAACATTAGCTCGAGACCCACACTTTGAGCCTTTGAAAACATGTACACACCTAACCTATGGCCGTCCCAGGTCAAAAAACAAAATTCTCCCTGTCCGTTTAAACTTAAACTCCAAACATATCGCTTTCAATATCTGATATCAGACATAACTTATGGGCTTTAGGATGCAAGCAGGGCGAGAAGGAAACCATCTCCGGTTACCAAATAGAGGGCCACAAAACCCAAAGGGGAAATGAGGTTGAAGGTCAACTAACCAACCAAAATTGATGGATTGTTTCAGTGTTCTGTCTCCCAAAACCTTCCCTTAATTGCAACCTTAGTCCCCAAAGCACCTTGAAAACTTAGAAACTTAGAAAATGTAAGTTGGACCCTACAAGTGTGTATTTTTTTTGGTTTTTTTTTGGTTTCAGACCCCACAAAGAGAGAAAAACAACTACACACACTAACACACAGCAGACTATAACCTCCTTTCATGTGGTTCAGTAAAAACATTATTTCAAGTAATAATTGAATTAACCGTATTTTTGTTGGTTTTGTGTTTTCAATTTGACCGAACAGTTACGACGCAAAAATCTTTAAGCAACATAGATACACAAAAAAGCACCTTAACTAGTAAAGGTGCTCCATGCCATCACGTAGTTAAACATTACCTACGGTGACGTGGTTTTCATCCAAACAGCAGCTTTGGTCAGTTAATCAGTGTCGACACAGGATGCCCCGAGGCGCAGTATCCAGTGTAGGCAATCCGCATCTCGGCGGCACTCAGAGCTCCGTGAAATGAACACAGTTTGACTTTCTAATTTGATCTGTAAACCAGGTTAACCAGTCTGACTATCAGAAGGTTGGTCAAGAACAAACTTGTACGTTGTCATAGATTTAGTTTATTACACGATCTGGTTGAGGAGTTTTAGCACTTGTAAGTATTACACTTATTATACATCCACTACTTATTACAATTCAACATTCACTCACTCTATGGAGCTGTTCACACAACAACTTTTGTTGTGTTGTGGCTGTTGGTTTCCTGAAGCATGATGTTGATGGGTTTCTGGGTTCTGGGGAGAGCGCTGTCAAAAACAAGCAGATGGTTCCCATCCGAAGTGTCCCGTGTTGCAGCTCCGCCCACCTCTTGGTGTGAACGCCGCGGCTTCAGGGCTACCATGTACTTTGCGGCACTTTCAACTTAATGAGGCCATGTACTCCCTGATTCATTTACTCTAAAATACATGTCGTGGAGACCAGAGCAGTGTGTCATTAGAAATCACTTGACGGCGACCCAAAACAGACACGTCTCGACTTCAAGTTTCTTATTTTTGATTCCCCTTCAGGCAGAGACTCAGACAAAAGGCTGGGAGACGAGAGACAAGAGGAGGAGGACGAAGCGAGAAGGGGTGAAGGGTGTCAAAAAAGTGTGAACTCCTGCTCCTTTGTGACCTGTTGAAATCACCGGGTGAGCATTCAGGGTCAGCGAGGACGGTGGAGGGAGGGTGAGCTCTGCAGGGAACAGCTCATGCTTGAGCGACTCTTTGGATCCCCCCTGCTGGGCCAATCTATACGCTCTTTCTTCTCTCCCCCCTCGGATCCGATTCTGAAAGTATTCCAACGCTGATCATTACATTTGTTTCAGATATCGTTGACCTCTGGGTGTTTGCACGTCTCCATGCTCGGAAAGGGGAAACCTCCAGGCGTCTTCTACAGCGACTGAATGGCATCGAACCCCAGACCGCACGGAAGACTCTCTCTTGGGAAACATAGCGGGGTTTGTTTTATGTCCGATGTGTTTTGGGATGCTGCTCCAGAGGTCTAATTATGCTCGGTTTGAAAGTGCAGACACCCCCATGTCAAAGACAGACTCTGTAAATCACACACAGTAATTAGTGGGAAAATATTCTCTCTTTTTTTTTTTCTATTCTTTTGAGGGCTTGGCAATACAATATAACGCCATGACAAATAAAAGCAATAAACTATTTATTGTTTTGAGGTTAGAAATGGTTACATCTCTCCACACAGACAGGAATGGCATTTACGCAAACGAATTGGCTGTAAACGCTTTTTATTTGAAAACCCAGGATATAATTAGAAAACTTGTGGCTTTTCAAGAAAGAACATGTGTGTGTATGTGTATGTGATGTGTATGTGTGTGTGCGTGTGTGTGTGTGTGCGCGCGTGCGCAAGTCTCGATGGTGGTGTGTGTTTTTGTCCCTCCCCCTCTCGCTCACTTTCTCTTCTTCATTATGTCAAGCGGCTCCCGAATATTTTGTGCGAGAAATAAAGTTCACATGAGGAATTTCACAGGAGGCTGTGGGAAAAGTGCATTAGACTATATGGTGAAGAAATATGAATCTGACATGCAGAAGGAGTTCAGGGGTGAACAGAAACAGCCTCGATTTCAGGGTGAACGTTATCCCTGAATCACCCCCAACGTGAAGCGTGTTGAACTGTGAACTTTACTCTCTTTAGTGAAACTGAACCGACCTGGATCGTCCAGAAAGACTCGGTCTGTGGAGCGGTTTCGCAAATGTTGATAAATTGTAGCAACAACTCTGAATGAGAAGAGAAACAACTGTGAGCTGCAACATTTCACAAATAGCAAACAGGTGGATACATTATACAGACGACAATGTCCAGAGTCTGTTTCAGTCAAGGCAACAGTTGTCAGACTGTCTTTCTAACAAAGAAAATGTGAATAATCTGCTGATGCTATGTTGTGTTTATATGTGTAGAAAGATGACATTTTTTTTAACGTTCTTTGGGGTATTTTTAACCCAAAGTCCAAAAACATGCATAATTAGGTTAGCTTATGCAAACTGCTCAACAAGCAAAAAACATTTTCACACACAGCAGCGATAACCTTGAATGAAAGTTTTTTTGTAGGTATTTCCTGGACATCTTATGGACGTCAATCAAAAAGGTAAAAATAAGTGCGACTCCACCGGATACCAAATCCACATTAACATGTGCAAAATAACCTCTCAGTGCCATCATATGCAACACAGAGGTAAACATTAGTATTACAATTTATACACATTACCTTCAGACAGAAGTGACACAGGCCGAGGATCAGCTTCCTTTACCTAACTCGACTGTTGGTGCTCCTCAGAGACCATCCATCTTATTTTTCTTTGTAAATCCAAAGGTTATCAGCAGGTTTCCCTGTTAGAACTTTAGCAGCTGCCTTATTTCAAGTGACGTTTAAGACTAGCGCCCCCCACGTTTAAATGGTGAGGATGAGAAATGCATGCATGCCGGTAACAGTTAAAGTAAAACAGTGATGATTTACCCGTGGTCAAGTCATACATTAGAAGTAGCGTAATTCAAAAAGAAATCAAAAAGAAATGCATCAGAAAAAATATACACCATTAAGCCAATATTGTAGAGACCCGGCCCCAAAATATCACAAATCATGTTTTCATGGGGGCTCATGTCTCTTAAAGGAGGGCTGGGTTCTTGAAGGAGCTAACGACCCTAACCTTGATGATGCATGTATAGAAGTTGGATAGACTCATATTGAAGATCTCATAAATGTCATGGAAATGGTGTTTAATATCTACTGAAACACTGAAATCTGTAAGTTTCTCGTGCAGAAGGTCGCCGTTGTAGTTGGCATAGTGGCCATAATGTCTTTCTTCATCACCAGTCTGGTGTTAACTTCAAAATAAGCTACAGATGACATCGGTTTCATTTGTGTTTTTCTTTATCTTAATTATTGCACTTTGTAGTGAAAAAGAAAAAAGAAAACGTCGAGGCATGAGGTTTGTGTGAGCGAAGTCTTTTCGGACTGTGCTGTCAGCAGCGCCGCAGCCTTGAAATGAAGACAAAACCTTCAGGAGGCTGGCATCTTTATTATTGTTCTCCCCCACAACCCACAAATCAGATGATATGATGCACGCGCTGAGTCCTTCTTAGCAACTCTCCCCCCCTGTGGGCCCTCCCCTCCCCCGCTGCCGGACTCCCACGCAATCTTCCCAGCACTGCGTGAGGACCGGGGATGTGACCGTGCATGAGTTACACAAGATTAATCCGCCATTTGATGGGAAACGTGTTGTTCTCAAGGTCTCGATGGGGGAGAGGCGGGGGTACAGATTTAAAAAAACTGGAGTAAGATTACGTTTTCATTCTTCTCTCTTACCCCCTTCTCTCTTTTTTTTTTTTTACTGCTGACAGAGAAGAGCAGTTTATTTACTTTACCAACCTTTTACTGCCACCTCCCCCAGCACTGCCACCACATCGCCGCCTCACTCGACTGCCCCTCTCAGTGATAAGCCGGGGGGAACCATTAATTTCTCCTCCCACACCCTGTCACTCTTTCTGTTCACTTCAACAATCTGCAGAGCTCAACATGCCCTTTACACAGTCACTGATGTGAGGAAGACAGTTATATAGACGAGACTGTGTACATACAGTCGGCATACACATTACAGACTTGCGGTTAAATCTTTGTGAGCCCAGTTTTCTTTTTTCTTTTTAAAGATATAATGCTTTTGTTTGCCACTGTCATTGCCCTTCATTATCACAATCAAGGACATAAGCATAATTTACAGAATTGTGACTTACAGCTAAAACCCTCAAATGACATAAATATGCCCACATGTCTCCAAATGTGACAAACACAAGAACACACACGTCTTTACATTGACTTGCATTCATTTCCTTGAATCATGTCTTCACCTGTAAATTCAATAATCTCTATGTTGGGATATTTGTCTGCACAAGGATTGCAAATCCTCAAAATCTATGTTAGATACATGCATGCAGGCATACGCACACTGCATTACCTCGTTACACGTTTTGTCTATCACTACTAAGCTTAACGTATCTGCAACCTTCATTGCTACATCACATTTGAATCCTTATATTCACAAAATATTGCGGAGTGACGAGTAACTATAAACAAAAACTGGTGACAAAAATGACAAAATTGGCAGAAAAACTGTAAAACCAATAGCCCCCTATTGTAGCACCTTTTTAAAAAGAAAGTTTTACTAAATAATGCACACAAAACAAAGAAGAGACATAAAGTGAACAAGAAGAAAGAAATCTTGGAATATGGAATATCTTGGAATATGGAAATCATATTAACTATGGAAAGACTTTAATCAAACAAAATTACAAAAAACAAACGCTAGGGAATGATAGGAAATTAAAGGAAAAGAGATGAAACATTTGCAAAGTTAGACAAAAGTATTAAAAAAAACTACCACTTAGGTATCAGATCTATTGTCTTGGTTTCGTCACTCTGAAAGTCTGTTTGATTAATGCTGTAGGTCGTAGTCATCTTGACAACCCGATTACCAACAACTTTTTCATGTGAAAACACAAAACCGAGGAAGTGTTTTGTGTGTCTGTCTTCATGAAAATGGCACTGAACATCACTGAAAATGCAGCTTTTTGAAAATGCTCCGTGTCAACAGCGGAGACGCTGTTGCCGATTTGCATCATGGCTTTATTCAATACATGCACAAGTAGATGGAGCGTAAAAACAATGTTTTCCTCCAGTGTCATGACTCCCAGACAATACAGACTCTCAAGTTCATATTGTCTGGGGAATTAGTTTTAATCTTGTATAATCTCACAAAGTTACACATTAACAGACTCAGCTATTTCATGCAGCATTCCTTACTGGGCTTTGGCTGCAGCAACAACAGTGTTGCTTTTAATCTGCATGATGTGTTTGTATTCTTCATATTTTTGAAGAATCATTGTCTGCTCCTCCATTATGTAAGTCGCTCTGCAGGCTCTGCGACTGGTCAGATGCTGTAAACTCCATCCTTTTTATGTGAACACACACGGATCTCAATCAGAAAGCCCTGGGTTGAATTACCAATTTGATGACTGGCTTCGCACTACCGCTTGATGACTGGATTTGTCAACCCAGATAACTGAGAAATATCCTGGGTATGTTAATCCAGGTTCGTAGTATAGGCCTCTGTTCTCTAGATCATAGCCATATACCCAAATGTTACTTGTGCCAATTCTAAATGTAAAAGTTGGGCCTTCTGTTGATTGAGGTTGGAAACTTTGACACAGTACTGTTTCTGGTTTGAGGTCAGAAGCCTCGGCACAAACTGAAACCAGCATGTACAAAGTAGAAGTCAGGGTTCATTGTGTTCTTGCAAATAAAACACGAATGATGTTGAACCTCAACATGAAGGTCGGGTTTTACAAAGCCTGTTGATAGATGGATAACTTTGACATAGCAGAGCTTCTGGTTGGGTGTCAGTTCGACAAGAGCTAAAACTGAGGTGGTGCATTTATTGAACAGAAGCCAATAAGTTACCTGAAAGTTTTACAAGTGTGCTTGTTAAAGTCTATTTTTATCTCTCATCCTCCAGTCATGTTCTACAATTACTGTACCAGACATGCCAATCATTGTGTTTGTTGCCTTGTCGCTGTAAAAGCATGTTGTTTTACTTTGCTGTGTTTAGACAGCAATGTTTTGAAAATTATGTCGTTTTCAACCTCCCAACCAGGAGGTTCTAGGCTCTATTCCCATCTCTCCCTGTCCACATATTGAAGTTTCTTTGAGCAAGACACTGAACCCCAGATTGCCCCCATGGATGGATTAGGCACCTTACATGGCGACTACTTCCATTGGTGCATGAATGTGTGTGTGAATGGATTAATGTGACTGACAATGTATAGCACTTTGGGAATGCTCAAGCAGTTGAAAAGCACTTTACACACACACATGCGTTCAACGAACAATATGCTATAAACATCAACAATGTGAGAACACCAACATTCTAGTGGACAGATGACCACGTTGGATTGTTAGTACGGTGACAGTCAAAATAAAACTATCAAGTCCAAGAGAACATGGACTGGGAGGCATGACACTCTGGAGGCAAACATTGTTCTTAATGTCCCTCTACTGAGCATGTGCAGAACTAATATTTACCAAAGTTGTTGTGCTCATATGCAGTAGCAGCATTTTCGCCGTCTTAATGGAGACGGAGCTTGACCTCATTCAGAAAGATGCTTTTTCGGCGGTTTCCATGACAACTGAATCAGAGCTCTCTCGAAAAGATCCACCTTTGCGTGAATGAGCATCTGAAACGCAATAAAAGTTTTGTGTTTTCAGTTGAAGAAACAGGGCCTGAATCTAGAACATCAACACTCGCAGCTGCTGCACTGACGTGTGCATGTCGAGCTTTTATTTGTTCACAATGGGAACAGCCCCAGAATTTTTAGATCGCACCTCCCGTAGCTGGAGTCCAGAAACCAGCAGAATGGAGGAGTTAATGTCCTACCTCATCCGACATGTGAAACATCACGACTGCACCCTCTGCATACACCACACGGAAGACATCCATTAGAGGCTGAGTGGGCACTGCACAGCTGAGAGGCGCTGTGGCGAAAGGGCTCCTGCATCACAACCTCATCAGTCACTCACAATCCAAACAGCACGTCAGGCGCGCAGGTTCAGCCAGAGCCACTTTGCAGCTGGTCTGTAGGACACACTGCCTTTTAGCCCCCTCTGGCACACACACCTGCTCAGTGTCAGGTCAGGCTCCAACATGTGTCAGAATATACAGAGGCTGGGAGAACTGCACTCTTGCCTTTTTGGCAGCGGCTCTAACAACACCTGTCCCTTTATCACGGTGAGCCGAGCTTTCATCTTGTAATTTCAAATCCATAAGCCCCCTTCACTTTTCATCAAGTCCCTGTAATAACATGTTAGAGGGTCAGTTCACTGAAATGCACAAAATCACTTTCACAGTCGGATGCCTGTCGGTTGAGCTGTTTTACGCCCTCTGAGAGAAAGTCAAAGTCAAGTCACTGTGCTTTTGACTGGAAAACTCCATTTATGTGGTATTTATCGAGTCTCACAAGATCCATGTGACACTTTTGTTGTATTGTTCTTCTTCCATCTTCAATACTATTTTATCTAAACTGAGAATGCTCACCAGAAAAAGATATAGGTAATTTATTATAGGACATTGGAGTCTGTCAAGAAGCTACACCAGATGTTTTCATACCCTGGGAGAAAGCCTGGATAAAACCCACACATTTAGAGATACTATAAAAACAAATCTGAATATAGAAACGTCAGCTAATCTCATTTTGAAAAACAGAAGTTTGATCACAGTGATAATATTGAACATTATGATCTAACGCATATCCCTAAACTGGCTCATTATTCAATGTGCCTGCCTCTTTAAGTGGCATGATAAAGATTATTATTCTTGGTGCCCATGTAAGAAAAAGAAATCTTTTTCGTCTATTTTTTGGCGTGTAAATAGCACTATAGGGAGCACGTACAGAAAAAGCACATCAAAGTGTGCAGAACATTTGGGAATAGTAGTACGTATATTGTATAGAGTAACGATTCAGCGAACTTTATCTACAAAAGTCACAAACATTTTTTAAAAGATGCAAAAAAAACTTCCCAGTCAGAGCAAATTTTTTCATTTGTTTAAACTGTGGAAAACACAAAATGCAGGAGACACCAGTCGGCAGTGAGTGGAACAAAATTTCCTTAGAAGTGTTCTAGTTTAGAGTTAATAGTTGTTTCTCCAAACAGAAACATTACTAAACTGTCAACATCAGACTGACAACAATGTGCTGTCCTTAAACAGGAGATCAGTAAAATTGCAACAGTGCGGCTCTCTCTCTCTTTTTTTTTTTTATAGCAACATGTTTTTAGCAGTGCTCATGTTAAAATCAATATATATGAAAGCAGCAGAGAAACAGCAGCTTCATTTTCATCTTCAAGTGTCCAATAAAACTTTGGTAACTATGTTACTTGTTCAATGATAAAATGTTACTTGTGTGTTACGGCCGAAAGTAGGGCTGTTTCAAACATTTCTTCGCGTCGCACGATTCACAACACAGTCAACCTGCTGCTGCCTTGACGTTCCTGGAGGAATCTTCCAATGTCCCTGAAACTTCCTGAAATATGTGGGGAACAGGATCCAGGCTGCAGACTCCCTTTTCTGGTTCGTTACCTTCTAAAATTAATTTCACCAAAATTCTGCTCTTTGTTTCAAACGAGGAGGAGGCGGTCATGCTTCTCTTTCCCACTGAACACATGTTGCAAATGTCTCTCACGACCAACTTGAAGACTTTTAGAGCAAAACATTTCACTTTTTTTCCCCTGAAGTACAAACACATAAATTCAGATTTTGACTTGAACCAGCACTACTCTAGTTCTTATTATTTCATGGATCACTATAAACTGAATAAAGTGATATTAATGCACAGTAGTTGTAGAGTGAATGTGACTCTTTTATATTCACTCTATTTCTCTTGTTGGACTGCTGAGAATTTACAAGTAAGTCTCAGACTATGTTTTATTGCAGGTGAACAAAGAAAAGTTGATGTGTTTGAGATTTTATAACTGAAAAGCTTGTATGTTGGGGCCATGAATCAAAACTGAAGAAACATGAAGTTACTAGATAGTAACATACTGCCAAGTGCTGAAAATGACGGTGATCTCATGACTGTATATTGATTGCATATAACATCTGTAATTACAAGGGCCTGCCTATTTCCAGTATCAGTTCATTCAATTTTTCATGAGAAACGATGATGATGATGATGATGATGATGATGATGATGATGATGATGATGATGATGATGAGGAGGAGGAGGAGGAGGAGGAGGAGGAGGAGGAGGAGTTGCCGCCATGTGGGATCGATTAAAGGACTGAAAGTGGAGTTACCTTTGAAACGGAGGATCTTCGGGCTGCTGGAGGAAAACCAGGAGCTCTCAGTTGGTCCTCCTCAGACGTGACATCACCCGACAGCCATGTTTATTATGTTAACATTATCCTCGGTGTCAGTGGGGCTCAGGAAGGTTTAAATCACGAGTCTCCATCTTGATCAAAAGAGCCGTTTTCAGGATTTTCAACCAAATAGAATTTGTCTGGAGCCAAAAAACATGTTAATTATCTGGCATAAAGAAATAAATATCTAAAATAAATTGATCTATATATGAGAAATACTGCATTAATTAAGTGTTTGTTTTGTGACATTTTTAACTAGCGAGTTGAAAAAGAAAAAATTCCCCCTGGATTTTCCTACTTGAGCCATTTCATACTTCTTAGCTGTTTTAGCCTTTTTAGTTTTTTATAGCTGCTGTACGTTTCTCAACATTTACAGCAGGTTTAGCTGAAGTACACTTTTTTTTCTTTTTTCTTTTTCTTTTTTCTTCATTTGAAAATTTTTTTCCCCCCATTCATTTCTTTTTCTTTTTTCTTATGTTTTTTCTTTCCACCCTTTTTTTCCTTCCATTTTTCATTTCCAAGGTGCGGCTGACTGTTTTACCTCATTTATCAATTTTTATCCTGCAGATCTGACCATTTTTTGAAAATCTGCATTGAATGCAAACAAAATAGAACAAAAATATAAACTACATTAATTTCCATTACACAGCCTGAGCGCTTCAGGGCGCCGCTGCAGAGGAGCTGCAGAGCCACAGGTTGATGACCCCTGACGTAAACAAACGATCTGAGAGAGATCCCAGAGAGACTCCACGAGGCTTCAGCCAGGTCGATAAAACAGGACGCTGAATTCATCATTCAGAATTCATCTCCATGGAAACGGGAACTATTCTGAAACTGCGTGTTCCTGAGCCATTATTTTTTAATCATAAAACAAACACATCTTTGAGGCTGACGCCCTGAGACGCGGTTGTACAGTAAATATCTTAATAAAGCCGGAGAGCAAGTTGCTGTGTGGAGAAGTCGTGCGAGTTCAGCTGGAAAGTTTTTATTTGGGCCGAGAAGCAAACAGAAGATTCTTCTCGTCCAGATATTTCGAAGCGGCAGCAGAAACCGATGGACTTCTGGGTGTTTGAGCAGCTCGCAGCTCTCCGGTGTTTCGTCACGCAGACGTTGGAGGATTTTTGTCGTTGTGGTGCGAGAACGGAGGTGAAGATCGACAGTAGATGGAGATCGATGGGGGGGGGGTTCTGGGTGCAACATTCCAGCTTGACGTGTGTTCTGGGAACCCGCGGCGAAGCTGCAGGTCCAACCTGAGAGTTTACTGGAAAGTTTTCACACCAGATTCCCACCAAGAGCCAGACTGACCCGTCAGCCGCTCACGCCAGTCGGAGGCGAGCGGATTGTTTGCAGGAGAATTTCAGACGTTTCCGTCATTGGTTTGTAAAACAGGCGGGAAAATATTCAACAACTTGACGGACTGAACCTTCATGAACCCAAAACTCCTCTACACACTGTTTAGTAATAAAATAAAAAGCTTTTCACGACGTCGAAGGAACAAATGGATTTAAACTTTGAGTTAGATTTTTGTGACATCAGGTTGAGAATAATATTGTGGAATAAATAAAGGCCCTTTATGCCATGATTTGTATTTTTCTTATCAAAACAGTGTAGTTTTCAGAATAAAACACCAAAAAAGCTGTATGACCAGCTCTGATTTGACTTTTTGCACGATTTCTGCTAAAAAGTGGGCAAAAATTACCTTTTTTTTTGGCGACAAAATATTTTGAACATC
>OMNM01038028.1:0-17137 GCA_900302745.1 Parablennius parvicornis | reverse complement strand
CGCAGGGCGCCGACAGGGAGGCTGCAGAGGCGGCAAGGAGAGATGGATGAATGAAAAGTTGTTCCCTGGACCGGGGGAGAGTGTGGACGATGCAGTCTGTCAGGTCTCCAATCTGTCAGCAGAGTGCCTCCGGTCCCTTCAGGCTGCACAGCACGGCCCTGCCTCATTTTGTGCTCCCCTCCACACACACAGCCTGTCCTCACGCACCCTCTTGTCCCCGGCAGTGCACTTCACTGCACACTGATTTTTGCCACAGGGAGATAATAGAGTCTGTGTGTGTGCGCGCGTGTATTGTGCGTGTGTGTCATCATATAGGGTGGGACTGCCGTGGCAGCTATGAATTACATCATGAGTTGAGCAGATTGCATCCGATCGAGGTGATCAGGCAGTTTATTTTTATTTTAGACACACAGCAAAAACCTTTGACCAAGATTTTTGGTCAGACAGCCGCTGAACGGATTGGGTACTTTGAAAAGTGGGGTTGTATTGGCATCTGCTGGATAAAAGGTAGCATTGCAACTTGAAAATAAATCACATTGAAAGTCATAAGTCTATCCACCCATCCATCTTTTATATTGCTCTGGCCACAGCACAAGAGCCAATCCAAGATAACTATGAGGTGGTACACTCTGGTTAGGTCACTAGTTCATTGCAGGGCAGAGAGAAAGTATCTCTCACACACTGAAATGCAAGTTCCGTGGGAGGAAACGAGAGCACTCAGAATAAAACAATGCAATCCCAGGAAAACTATGCAAACTCTGCAGTATAAGGGCCTTAAGCCTGGACTCAAATGATCCATTCTGGCATTGAGAGGCTCTCTGCAGCCCTGATGTGTTCTCTCAGTTTATAGAAAAAGCCTTATAGAAACAAAACTGTATGAAAATCATTCTCATCTTTCATATAGCTTGATTAAAAAAAAAAAAGTAAGATATAAAATTTGGAAAATGAAAAACATTGCCAGATGTAATGGTGGGATACGGACAGCTGAATGAGTATAGTAGTGCAAAGCAAAATGTGTTGGAATACCTCAGGACTTATGAGCAAATGAGTCTTAAAACAATAACAATGGAACATTTTGCAACAATTCAAGAAAAATGTTTCTCCTGTGATTTCATCATTCACAGCAATGAATATTAACGACAAAATAATGAAGCAAACCAAAAACACTATATGTAAAGAACAACACTGACAGGTACTGTTAAATGTTTACAAAGTGATTTGTGGTAGAAATACTTTACATTACAAGCGAAACTACTGTGGCTAAATATTGACGTAAAACTCATCAGATAATACACAGTATTGACAATATCAGACCTTTGTTTAATTTCTTGAAAAAGTATACAAGAATACATCTTATTTTCTGAGTAGAATAGAATAGAATAGAATAGAATAGAATAGAATAGAATAGAATAGAATAGAATAGAATAGAATAGAATAGAATAGAATAGAATTCCACCAGAGGGACATCCTTGAATTCATTCTACCTGAATGTAGATCAAATGTTACAATGTTGATTCAAAATTGTGGTCATACATCTTTTTCACTGACAATCGTTTGAATTACAGAGGTGTAAATTGGTGTCAATTGTCAGTGAAAAAAAAGAAAAAAATAACACACACACACAAAAGTATGACTCCCAAAAAAAACCCTTTCATTGCAGTTGTTGAGATTTGTTATGCGTGACCTCCACCCTTAGGACTACAATAATAACAAACATAGTTGCAAAGTGTAAACCTTGGTGGCTTATATTTTGAAAAGCAGGAAACATATTCGTACTTGTCTTTCCATATTTATAGTTGAATCTATTAAATATTAAACGGCATACAAACCAGAAGCAGACAAGCCGTCATCTTCTGTGAAGCAGAAAAGTGTGCTGTGAGTCACATTAATAGATAACTCAAGTTCTCATTTGAAATCGTGGATGATGAGAACTCGAGGCCAAAGATAAATCAAGCAGCCTGCTCACAGCGCACAGTTCAAAAGCCAGCCATGACACATACTATGTGGGAGTATCAGTGCACATGGCATGTGTGGATTGCCAATCTTGTGAAGGCCATTAACGCTAAATGTCATTAACACGTCTTGCCACTATCCAGATCACACCTTTTGTCATGGAGGGCTTCATGTTTATCAATGAGATAATGGCAAACCAGGAAGTGGATTAACATTGATATTCTGCACGTGCCACAACAGCATGGCTCTTTACAAAGAGGATGATGATGATGATGATGATGATGATGATGATGATGATGATGATGATGATGATGATGATTTTGTACATTATTCTTAAACAGCATTTTTAAAAAACAGACCTTAAGCTTTCTCCCATCCCTAACTAATCATAGAGTAAAAGGTGAGTCCAATTTTATTGAGGGTAGCATTTGACATGTTACACCCAAACACCTTAACAGGAAGTACATTTGTATAGTGTAGCAGTAGTCTTGGCATTCTCTACCTATGGACACATTGGCTGAGAGGACCACCATTAGAAGTTATTACTTTATTTTATCATAATTACAACACCATCTAGCAAGTGCATCAATACGCAATAGGCTTAGTTTGGCCATGGTTGTCCTTTTTACTGTATGTTTTACTTTTGTGTTTGGCTAAATGATTCTTTGGTCTTAAAGGAAGAAGCTTGAGGTCTTGGCTTTTCTCTCTAGAGTTTTAATGTTCTCCTTGTGTGTGTGTGAGTTCCACCTGATGTTGTGTGTTTGAGGTTAACTGGTAAATGTATATTTGCCTTTGTGAGATGTGTCCAGGATGTATCCTCTTTTTATAGTTAGCTAGGATCATTTCCAACGCTTAGAAACAGCAAAGAAAAATGATTGTGACATTGGTCAGAAACTGTATCATGTAAAAAAAAAATATATTTCTCATATCATGACAGTAAAAACAATACCCAGAGTAACAAAACAACCAAAAAAAGGAATATATATTAAGGCTTCAGCCCTTCACAGCTTGCCACCCACAAACATGGAGGCCACAGGTTTTTATGAGAATAACCCTTCCCAATATTTCTTATATATTTTCCCACAAAACCACATAACACAAATAAATACAGTGGGAAGAAAAATCATTTTCAACCCATCAAAAACTTTCTTACACTAATTCCCCTTCATGAGCAGAAAATACTGAGAAAGAACCCCTGGTCAATTAACACATGGTACATTCCACCATGCACACCTGAATGCAATTAACCAGGCGCAGCCTCTGTTGGACAGTGCAGGACCACAACAACAAAGGTAAGAAGCTAAAATAAGTCAACTGAGTTAAGTTAAGGCAGACAAAAGAATTACTTTAAACTCTATCAGGATTTTCACAAGCTTTTAACAAAATGAACTTATTGCCTCTCTCTTTACACAACTATTTTCACATTTTGTACTGAATGGAATGTCAGTCATACAGGGGGTATCCACTACATGTCCCTCCCACAGCTAGATGAATGTTATAAAGTTATGAGAGGCGCCATTTCTTTTTCTCAAAATCACTATTGGACAACAGAGATGCAGTTGACATGGTCAGACGGGTCATTAGCATTTAAAGGTACAGACACAGAAACGCCCTGTTGTGAGTAGAGCAAGGCTGGATTTGGGGCAATACACTTTGAATACAATGTTGTTGGACTTCAGCCACCTGTGTGAAATTGTCAAAAAACTGTTCACTGTGCATTTCTACAAATTATTATACAACTGCAGGTGGGAAAAGAGTTGAATTGTTCCAATCTTTTAAAGCGTTTACCATCCAACACTGAGCCTTTACACTACATATACTTGATATGCAAATATTCGCCGGGGCATCTCTCTCACATGATCACTCCTTACCTTATTATTAGCTTGAATCTGCGTCCCCCCACAAGCGCACGTAGGCAGGAACAAATACCAACACAATCCTGTATACACATTGTAATGTGAGAGGATGGACGTAGAGCTCAGCGACACTCTCATTTTAGTCTTGTATCACAAGACACAGTGTGTGATCCAGATAGTCAGTGATCCCCTGTCACCTCAGAAAGCCCAAGAGGCCCGACTTGAACCTGCTGATCCAAGACTTCTCCCCGATGAAACGTATCAATTAAAAAGTCCTCAGAGCGTCCTGAAAAATGCAAATGCACGGGAAATGTATTGTGGTTCCTACAGCCTATTATATCTCTCACATCTGGTTTGGTAATGTGCAGCAGTGTTCTTCTACCTCCTGAAGCACCGATGAATTCCTAATCCTTACACGTTGGCATGTGAGTTAGTCCGGAATATAACAAGCAGTGTTACACCTCAGGGCAAACCTCGCTTAATCAAGATTCGGTCCTTGTTTCTTGGTTGGTTTCCAGCACTGCTACTTTTTTTACTCACGCACACTTAACGGTGTGTGTGCCAGGTTTGCACTGTGCCTCTTCTGAGCCTTTTTCCCAATGAAGAGTAGCCTTCTGCTGTGCCAACATTGGCTTTTAGCCAGTTTGCTAAAGGTGCCAGCGTGGGATCGGAGCCAATTTACAAAAGGTCAGCATACCCCAGACAGGATCAAGTGACTTCAACTGGACTGCAGTGTCACTCAAGCTGCCACTTTATCGCACACAGTGTCGCACAGTGAAACCGCCCGGCTGGAGGTGGACTAACAGATAATGCGCTGACTGATATGCCGGCCTTCCCGGCACAAAGGCGGTCAAGTGAACACTGTGCCAAAGTGAAAGTTTAGACCATGTCAATCTAGTTTGGTGGTGCATTGCACTGCAGAATACATTTCCAAGTTACAATTTCCTCAGAATTTTTTATTTTTTTTTAGTTTGTATTGTGGGATTGTATTTCTTACTTTGAGGGCTGGAAGTTGACACCGCTGTCACACACTTTTGTGACTCTTTCCCTTTTTTGACATACTTCAGAGAGTGTGTGAGGAAACAAACAGCCCAGAGCATTCACAGCCACATTAAAGCGTCTGTGACGTTTCAATTTAGACTACAAAATCTGCATAAATGTACTTATTATTTGCTGTATATCTCAACATATATATTATTTTCAGCCCACTATAACATCACAGGACACACAAAAGTTCTCAGAGAGTACAAAATGATCCAGGTCTGTACTTACCGTTGAAGAGCAGAGAACTTTGTGCTCTCTTGCAGGGCTGTGAGGAAACGAGATGTCCCTCATTTCTGGCAGCCCTGGTTTAAGAATTCTCACAGCTTGTTCTTGACATATCATCTGAGCGCAACGTTTTCCCCTGTGATGTCCAACAATGTTACTAGTTTGAGCCAAAATTTTGAGTAGGAGTAGTTTATGCAAAAAGAGGAGCTCTGCAATGTGAAATCTTTTACTCAGAACAGAACTATCTACTACTGTACAGCGGCGTTATAGAACAAATCCATCAAACTTCACATTGTTATTAAAACAGGGTTTCTCTATTTACAGAGCCCTGTTGTGCTTCAAATTAATTTAATTTATTAAATCTTTTATCTGTAGATACTGTAAATGTGAAAAGGTAGATTTTCAAGGAAACAGATTTGGTATCTGGTGATTTATATTTCTCGGCTGTAAGAGTGTTTTAGGCTGTGCACACAGATTTTAAAGAAATCCAAGACTTTCCTGAAGGTTGGCAGGTTTAAATATGTGCTTACACCCACAGTGGCAGTAGGGGAGTCTTTTTTTCCATCTTGAAATGTCACAATTATTACTCATATGAAAGATAAAATCTTTTTTTCTATTTTCCAGTTTCTTTTCATGGTCTTTCAATGACATGACACAAATCTACAGTAAAGAGTTACCTACAAAAAATAACTAACTAACCGATGTTCCTTTGGTTGTATTTCAATTCACTTTCTATAGAGCATATTATATAATTGATACTTTTCTGCATTTGTTACCCCCATATTATAATCATATAGTCATTTTGTGTGACCTGCTAAAGTAATATATTCAATAGCTATGTTAAAACTGTCATTAAAAATCCATTACGGTTGGTGGAAGCTAAAATTAAAATGATGGAGTACTTTAAAATGAACTTATTCGAGAATTGCAGAGGAAATGTCACAAAGGTTGAAATGATTTACTTATATAAAGATTATCTTCACATTCTTCTCCTGAAAAGTGTAAAAATCAAAACTGTATTTAATTCCTGTTTTTTTATGTTCTTAAGACTTTGACATTATTCCAATAACTCTGTATTATGACATTTTTATCTAAACCAAAACAGGTCAACTCTTTTCATAATGGTCTTTCACATTGTGGTGAAAATAAATACAGCATCTTAAATAAATAACTTGGAACATGTGACAATGGATTAAATGAAGTATTTGACAAGAAAAATAAAACTCTTCTTATGTTAATTTCTTCATGAATTTCTTTTATTCAAGAAAATCAAGGGAAGTTGCTTTGTTCCATTTGGTACATTTTAAAGTGGTATTGGGCCCATGAAACACAGCAAATGACACACACAAACATTTATCCTGAACCTCTGACATTAAGTTAAGTGAATATTTCATGATTTTATTATTCATCTCTTCATTCAAAAAGATAGAAAAATAAAATAAAATATGTACTTGTGATGGATGTATTCAGTCAAGTCTAAATCACCAAACTGAAGAACAGTGGAAAACCGAGAGCAAATTGTCATTTCAACTTAATTGAGTGATTAAAACTAATCAAAGCAGTCGTAGTTCTATTTTTTTTATTTTTTTTGCTTTGTTTTTAGTGATTCCACTGCAAAAAGGTTTGAAAATCACAGCACCAACTCGAGTAACATTTGAAAACAGACCACCGACTATAAAATCACTCATCCCAACACATACAGTCACACAGACATACCAGACACACACATACCTAAAAACTGTGTATCCATTTACATTTAGCCCAGCTTTCATCAACTGAGTATGAGCAGTTAGGACCAACGTACTGGTGTTAAAAAGGCTTCACACAGCAGTCAAATACTGTCACTTCCCCCCTCAGACCTTCACTCTATCCCACCATCCTGTTTTTTGTTGTCACTCTATATCTCCTCCACTTATAAAACCACCAGCTCAACGAAAAGATATAGAGGCCGAAGAATGCCGGGAAATCGTAGAGGAAGACGACAAAGAAGAAGCCACCGACCAAGAGGATGCATATAAGGAGTCTGGTGACGTGACTGATGATGTGTAACACACTCCACCATGAAGGACCATCGGGCTCTTTCAAGTTCTCTGGGGAGGAGCTCCAACGTTTCTGCGGTTGGTGAATTGAAGAATTTAAAGTCTCTTTGAGGTTGACTTCTATCTGCCTCTCTGCCTCCTGACAAGGAACTGATCGCTGTCTTGTTTGAGGGTAGTTTTCCTGAGAGCTGAAAGCTTGGCTTGATTCAGTCAATGGCTGCCAACATTGCGGAGTCAAAGTGGAGATGAGATTTTCACCTGAATTGAAATCCAATTGTAGTTTATGGAGAACGTCTGTTTGTCCTGCAGTGGTAAGTGACTGGTCTCTTCCCTCACGAGAGGATTCATTACCTTTAGTAGCTCTTTCTTGCTCTGGGCCTTCACAGAGACTTACGTCGGGCTCTTGAAGAAATTCTATCAAAGAGAAAACACCTGAATCAAAAGTGTCGTCGTCGTCGTCTTTCCCAACAAGTAGATGACAGTTTGGTGTAGTGCCTGTCAGCCTCTGGCTCGTTCTATCAACATTCGTGTCCCTATTAGAGGCTTGTAACTCTTGATTGAAGACCTCTTCCAGGATCCCCCAGATCAGATCTCCTGCAAATCTTTCGATGAACGTCTCTTCCAATCCCGGCCCTATTACTTCGAGTGATGTGGTATTTTCGGCCGTAATAGCGTCTTTTGTTCCATCTAACGGTCTTTTATATTCAACAAGTGGAGAGCCCTCAACTTCTGCTGACAACTCTTGTTCTTTCAATTCAGCTGGTGCATTTTCTCTCTTCCCCTGAGAGCCACTCTCCACATTACCCATCAGCTCCCTCATTGAGTCTGTTTTCAACTTTCCAACACTCTCATCTCTCCGACTCATATCTTCCTCTCTTCTGTCTGGTGTCTCAGGTTGGTGTTCTGCCGAAGTGTCTTTACTTGTATCGTTCTCCTTGGCCGTTAAATCTGCAAGGTTAATCTCGCTTCCTTCATCCTCTTTTTGACCCTCAATTTCTTCCTGTGCATGAGTCCATCTCAGTTCTACATCCTCTGAGGGTTTCGGCTTATCTGCTGGATGATGTCTGCATTTATCGTGGGCCTTCTGGAAAACATTTTTCATTTCCCATGATGACACGGTTGATATCAACTGCCCTGATGGGTTTATTTCCTGACGCTCCTTGATTTTCTTGTCACAGTTCACCCTTGTGAGTAAAAGATGCTCGTCTGTTTCAGGTTTGAGTGGTGAGGAGCGCACTGTTTGAGTGCCTGTTTCATCCACTTCCATTAATTTGGGTTGTTTGTCCAAAATTGATGACGAGGCCTGGTGTACAGTTTCATGCTCGTCTAATTCCTGGGTCATTTCTACATCTTCACTCATGAGGCTCTCTTCCTGTTGCCTGGTGCTGCTGTTGAACGGTTTGTCTCGGTTATTTGATGAAACGTCTTCATTCACATCAGTTGTATTATTTTGATCAAAGTTTTTCTTCCATATCTCATATGGCTCAAATTCACCTGTGTCTGTCTGTGCAGATCTGACTTCATTTTCATCTCCCTCACTCTCCTTTAATGGGTTTTCACTGTTTGGGCTCAGGCCAAATTCCTCACAAGGAATTACATCTGCATACCTCAGGGAGATTTCACACTCTCTCTGTGGGCTGAATCCCTCATCTTCTTTACGCACTTTGTTTTCCTCAGAGTTCATCGTGATTCCCTCCTCCACACCTCGCCCGGATGTGGAAACAACGTGCATCGCCCCGTCCTTTGTCCCCTGTCTGATTGTCTCCCTAAATGCCAGCGTGTCAGCTACCGCATTGTGTGCAGTACCTGTAACCTCCCCTTCCCCGCTGGAAGAAAGACCCTCATGCAGCCTCGCTCCCCGTGAGATCCTATCACCGGCGTTGGCATTCTGAGACTCTGGCATCGCTGTCATGTCTGTTGTCTCCGACTCCCCTGAGCTTGTTACCAAGTCGGCTACGTGTGACGTGAAGGGCTCATCTCCTCCTCTTCCTCCCGCTCCTCCTATTATTCCCTCCCGCTCCCAGGCTGCATGCGTATGACACTCTGTTGAACAGTCAACAGAGTGCTCGGACACAGGCGTTGCCCCCTCGGGGCGAAATTCCTGTGGAGTGTCTGTTTCAGAGTTTGTCTGTGACCTTTGGGATGCAGCCTGTGTAGATGTGTTGTCATGTCTTGGGCCGCTGACACGTGGCCCGTCTGGCTGGTGGTCTTCGGCATTCAAGGTGAGATTAGCCAACAGCGTTTCGCAAGAATCTGACAGCCGCTGACATGCAGCTGAGGTGTGCCCTTGTAACGTGGTGGGTGTTTCTTCCTGAAATTCAGGAAACTCTTGACTGGTTGCTGCATATTGAGTGTGGGGCTCCTTATCATTTGAGGGAGAAACTGATGTTGCTGTCTGGAGCCATTCTGACTCCGGAATGGCGGAATGGTCCTCGCAGCTCGGCCCATTAAGAAAAGCCTGCCATACATCGCACACAGAGGCTTCTTTATCGGCACTATCATCTGCACCGTTAAGAAGGTTCTCCCACATATCATTAACGGAAGGCGTGTTTTCCTCTGACGCTTTTGACAAGGTCATTTTAGCTTTTCCAGTCCAGATGTCATCCACATCAGCAGCACCCCACTGTTGCGGCTTATCATTGTTCCAGTCCAACGTTAGTAGCGGTATCTGATGATAGGTGAGGACCTGCGGACTCTCATTCGCTTGCGTCTTTTGGCACTTATCGAGAAAGCTGGCAGCGCCGCCCCATGGTGCTGGCAGCGGCTTGGAAGCTTTCTGGCCTTTGCCTGAGTCACGCAGAAGAGCCGTTGGTACTTGATGCCTCCTTTGGGAAAGATAGTCCTGCACATGTGCCAAATGTGTTGCTTTATGCCTGCTCTTCACGCTCTCCACCTGTCGAAAAGGGGCAAAAGTCGATGTCAAATGTATGCTTCAACTACTTGAATTGTAACCAAGAGCTGGCTATATATGACTTTTGTCACTGTTGGGTTCAAAAAATAGCAATACTAACTAGACCAATACCAACTAAGTCTTTTTTACATAGTATTCACTTGTTATGTTGATGCAATACCCCGCAACACTGCTGCAACTTCAGCACTCAAGCCTAGTTTGTTTACATCATCAGTTTCGCTGCATGTTCATGTGTACATTACAATTATTATTCATGGCTTTCACATGATGTAGTTCTTAGGTTACAGGTTGGCTGATATACCATGTTCCGTCTCCCTTGGTGCTCTGCAGTATCGCACGTACATACATCTGACTCAGTTGGCTTTCATACCCTCGCAGAAAGAAGATAAATGCATTCAACATAGTTTAGTTGGAGACAAATAGAAACTGTGCGTCTGTGATCATATGATTAGTACTCAGCTGTTTTATGGCTGGCAGTGTTTATTGTTCGGCAATGTTGGTGGGATTCTGCAGACATTTAGAGGAGCTTGTTACGCTGAATGATAATGTATTTGCCTCACCAAAGATCTGTGGTCTTTGTTGTGTAGTAATGAGTCTATCTCTGCACTGCCCACCGTCTTCCTGCCACCCTTTCCAGGTTTATGCATTCCTTCTGGTCCTACAGAAACATGACAGACAAGGATAAACCCACATTTGCAGTCTCAAGTAAAAAAAAAAAGGCAAATATATAAATATAAACAATTATGTGTACACACCTTCGTCATATTTTGCTGTGATAATGGTCTCCCAGGTCTTCTTGTTTGCACTCTCACTCCTGATTGATAAAATCAAAAGTTTAAGATGCCAAGAATTACTTTTCAGCTTTTTAGAACCTGTTTCACAATGTTCGTATCAGACCTTGTATCTCTCGTACATATTAGACTTTGACTGTTAAGTGGAATGTTGCATCACAAAAAGCACGGAAGCGACATCTTCCACAGATTTCGGCAACGCTATGATTGTTATGTCATATGTGTACAAAAAAAAAAAAAAGATCCCAGGCTTCAGTCAAACACACTAAAACGGGATTCTGACTGGCATGAAAAGAGGATCTGCAGTGAGACATCATGGAAACCTTTGCAGCCACCTGACCATAAATGGGCAATATGTGTTCTGCGGGTCAAACGTCCATTCCTGAGTAGTTACATAACAGCTTACTGTAAACACACAGTGGACGGGATAGCAGGCTATAGTGCTCTTGACTGCAGCTAATGAGAAGAGCAGGACAGTATAAACAGAGCACTCAAACTGTGTCGAATTTCAACCACCCCCCTTACACTGCACCTGATCTTTACATGGGGCCCCTTTCTTCCCTTTCCTTCATTATTTCCAGACAGTCACAGGGACTCTTGGTCTAAATAGAGTTTACAAAATACCATAATAGAGCCAAAATTCAGATTTTATTAGATGATGTCTGCCGTGACGTTGTTGGCTGTTTCAGGTTCGATGAAAACATTGAGTTTTGCTCACCTGTTGGCTTTGAGACAGCTTCTTTTGCCCTTGTAGGTGGTGATCTCCTCCTGCATTTGAGGCTCTTTCATATGTGCTTTTTGGTGACAGAACAGCACATAGTTCATCTGCTTGTTGTTAGCCCAGAACGTGCCCACAGAAGTCTCATAGCGGAGACAGAACTCCACCCTGGTGCCATCTCTCTCGAAGGGAGGAACCATAGTGTACCTGAACGTGAACCTGTCCGTTCTCCTATCACTGGATCCAGGCACGTACTCTGCCAGCAGGTCAAAGTGGCTTCTCCAGTGATCCAGGGTAAAACGTGCATAGACACACTTACTGAAGCAGAGGTTGACCACCCTGACTATGCCACGCAGGATGGTGGTTCCAGGGAGGAGTTCAATGCTCTCCAGCTCAACCATCTGTCCCTGCAGCCGCTCTTCCAGCTCCTCGGTGGACGGAGGAACCGTAAACAGACAGGACATATAGAAGTCCTCAACAAAAGGGATCACGTTCCTCTCGTCAGACGGGCTGGCTTCTGATTCTGTCACTTCAACGTGGTCAAACTCCTTGACCGACACAAGGTTGAGGCCGAACGCGTCCGCGAAGGACACCTTCCTGCGAATGACGGGTGGAGGTTCCGGCTCCGAATCCTCATCGGTTTCCTCATCAGAGCCCGCCGGGGACGAGGCCTCCATTCCCTCCTCACTATTTTCCTGTCCCTCCACCTCCATGACTCCCTCGTCCTGTTCCGTGGGCCGCACGTCCAGAGCCTCCATAGCGCAGGGTCGTCCAAGAGGCAGCTGTCGGCCCGTCCTGCCGTCTGTCTGGCTGGGAGGGTGGCACACTCCAGAGCGCCCCCGGCCTGGCTGCAGTGATACTGGAGAAGGGAGAGCAGGGAGAGGACGTGACTTGACAGATGGAGTTTGGTTACAGCTGAACATTGTGAGTCTGACCCAGACCTATTAATAGGAAAGATATAACTGGAACAGCGCTGTGCAGTTTGCTACTTTCAAAATAAAAAAAATATTCAAGAGACTTTAAAGAAAAAACCTTGTGTGGTGAAGGCCCGTATTTGATTTTCCTTTAAAATGGCTTATGCTTAAACGGTTCTCCATTAAATTGTACTTTTTATGTCTAAATATAATACAGGAAAATGCCATCCTGCTTTTATTTTCTCACAGACTGGATTATTATAATGATCGAGGTTGGAGTTAAAAAAATTTGCCAAAAAACTCCAGATTAAACGGCTGCAGATTGTCCTGCACACTGCAGTCAGATTCCTCACCAACACCAAGAAAATAAAACATTTTACATCACTTCCTAAATCACTGCACTGTTTTCCTGCGTGTCTGAAGACGGGTTTTGAAATCTTCCATTATGTAAATGGTCCTTGGCCTCTTTGCTTTATCATCATGGACTCAGACAGATCAGATCCTCTAAAGAAGTTATTTGTTTTTCCAGTGTTCACATGACCCATACCACGTATAGTGAAACCAGTTATTGTGCTCTCATTCACAGTTATACACTATATTGCATCCATCCCTCTATACAATGTTATAACAACGGAGTACATACAGACATTCAGGGAGAACGTGCAAACTCCCAAGAGGAAGCCCAATCCTCTCTCACGCCAGGGATATTATCGCTGGGAGGCTGAAAACACCCCCACTTCCTGTATGACAAACTTCCTGAATATCTGAGAACTTTTCATTTAAAAGAAAGTTGCTGTGGATTACTTTTCTTTTTCACTACTTAATCAATGTTTCCTTTGGCTAGAATTCATAAAACTACCTAATAGATGGACTGTGGTGTCTTCAAACCACAAAATAATCTGTTTGTTTCTCAGATACGAAGGAATGTAGTTATTTAACTAATTGTATCTTTTTTTAATTCTGCAAATAATATAATATTTATTTGGGGAGCATACTAAAACCAAGTAATTTTGTATTAAATTAACAAAGATGACTTGTAAAAAAAAAAAAAAAAAATCTCATTATTTTGTATTTACAAAGTTTCAGCACTTTCACTACACCCCCATGCCGTTTGCTACAGTGATTTCATTTTTCCTTTGTTTTAACTGATTTTCTGTTTTGCTTAAAAACTATTTTTAAACTAGAACTATAAGCATGTGCAAAACTCTTTTAAGGGAGCATCATCAGACCCAAGTGACAACTTTCCTCAAACAAAAGCAATTAATTCTGCACAATAAAAGTGTCTCAAAATTGAATATAATGAGTTTTAAGTATCCCAAGGGACACTTGAGGAGCGGGAAATGTGAGAACATTTTTGAAGAATTGATAAAGCAAGCAACATAATGTCTGTAAACTGAAAAAAAAAATGACCGCATCATTCTTGAATGATGTTCCAACTGACGAGAGATTATGTGAGTTTTCAGACCGTAGGAGGAAACTAATGTACCACGAGATCACTCGCAAATGTGAGAGATCAAAACTCTGCACTGAAAAGGCTCGTGCATTAACATTAACTCCTACAACACAGAATCAATATCAACTAAGTTTACTCCATTTTACAGTGTAACTCACAAAAACACAAGCCCTTATGAAGCCTTTGACTTTAATAGTAGCATTAATTCAGAATCTGTAGTATCTTTATTGGGTAAATTAAACAGTCACGCTTCATATTAAGATCCAGTAGATGTTTAGTGAAATATTGACACCTCAGTAGCATTTGGCCTCTTTGCTTCAGAAAGATATCTTCCTCCCACTCAAAGGACCTGACGAATGCATTGAACTTGAAATTCTGGAGAAAAATTAATAACTGTGATATTATATCCAACCTTTAGCACTGTGCACGTGGCAGTTATTGTACTTTTACTACGTTTTGTGTTTAACGCACATCTTCTTTGCCTTTCTAATTTGATCCATACTCTAGCATTTTATTGTCTTTCACTCTTTAATCTTAATTAATGCAATTTTCCCATTTTAATATGCACATGTATATGTCATATTTTTGTTAAGCTATTTCACCTTCATTTGATGTGATTATTGTCACAACTAAGCTGTTCAAACTATTTCTATTGAGAAGATCAATTGGAATCCTGAATTGAAATGTAGAGCAGATTTATACTGCATATGTTTTATTTTTCAAGCAAAGAATTTGAAATATTTTCTGAACTATGGATATTTTATTCAGGTGTGTGTGTGTGTGTGTGTGTCTAAAAAGTAGTTAGAATTTCTTTAAACTTGCACAGTGCTGCATATCAATCACACATGCTTTTCATAATCATATATCTACTAACCTAAAATATTGATAAATGATTAAAATATGAATTCTGCTGATTACATTTAGTTTTTTTTTATTCTCTGCTGGCAATGACAGTGAAGTACGGGCAAGTAAAATCTGCCAAATGTATCCTATTAAATGTATATGTTTTGAAACTGTGATCAATTGTGTGTAGGTAAATAGACCGCTGCACAGCCTAAACTCTGAGGAGGATGAAGTTTTGGTGGTTTTAGAATTGTTTTCCATTGTTTTTGTGCATTTAAGTACAGAGGATCCTGTGATGACCGAGACAACTGTCTGACCTTTGACCTCCACATAAAGGAAAGGAACAGACAGAATTTCCACAGCCGTGTATCAAATAGTTATTAGTTCTGTTGCTGTGCCTGGTTATCCTATCAGTACGATTACAGACAGCACTTCATTTTTTTTTAAGGTTCACTGCATCTTGGAACGGCCGGAACTATTCTGTATGAGTGTGTGCACTCGCATAAAACCGTCCCTGATAGGTTGCTTCATTCGGCTAATCCTTGATATACAGTGTAACTATACCCCGCTAAGCCAGTATCTTGTGTAAATAATTGTTAGCCGCTTGTTATACAATCCTTTCCTGGTAGGTGAATGGGTTTCTGTCCTCAAGGGACCCTTTGTTCTCTGCTTGGAAGCCCCCAAAGTTTCACTTTTTACATTGTATTTGCATGAGTTGCACTGTTTAGAAAAGTAGTGGAGCGTATTTTCTTTTTTTTCTTTCTTTCTTTCTTTCTTTTTTTTTTTTTTTTAATAAAAAGTTATAACACTAGTTAAAACATAAAATGCTTCCAATTAAGATAAACAACAGGCCAGCATGTGTGTCTAAACGATATCAGTAGATGGCACTATGTGATCAAAGTAAAACAATCTGTCAGCTCAGACGTCACACCGGGACAAACAGATGAGTGTTATCCGTTTTATCATTATGTGTAATAAAGACATATATATACAAATTTAATTCAATATGAATTTTAACTAAAAAGAATATAAAACTTCAAATGTTTCTTAGTCCATTGCGCCTGTTACTTTAAAAAGTTCACAGATAGCCCAGTAGGTGGCAGCATATCACCACAAGATTAAACTGCTTGTTTTCTTTCTTCAGCCTCTCATTTTTCCAGATGCTTTTTCCTTCTGCTCACATTTGATATCGTTTTAAATAGCTCTAAAGAACACGAAACAAACAAAGCGAATCGCATCAACCAGATTTTTCAAATGTGATGCAGCCATATCTCAGTTTAGTCCTTTCTAATTCAACAATCCAGACTTTTATTGGACTGAAAATGATATAATTAGGAGCTAAATAACACTTTTAAATAAATAAAGGCCAGTATTTATGACATTATGGATACCCTTTATCATTCAGGTTCACCAGTGAAATACAGTATTCCGTCTTACACAGGGGAGATCCCGATGTAATATTAATATTAACAATAAAAACTAATAAGACGACCTCGAGTGTTTCATGTTTAAAGACAATGAAAAATGTAACACTTTATTAATGCATTTCAAATCTACATTTGCCTGCTGAGTGAAAGACACTATTTATATGTCTCACAATGTAATTACACTTTGTAGAATTCAAATCAAATGATCACATTTTGTCATTAAACAAACAATTAAAAATAAATTGTTGACAAACGCAAGCATTCTTTTAAATTTACAATAAAAAAAAAACACCCGGTACTCTGATTACAATTTACTCTTTCATTTAAGAAGAAGGGGAAGAAGAAAGCAACTCATTTTAATCACTACTGCTCGATGTGTGATGTCTCTCTGATGAATAGTCTGAATTAGATGGTGAAAGTATAACAGAATGGTTTATATTTAAAAGAAAAAAAATCAAGAGTCCCAGCATATTTGTTAAGCAATAATGATTTCATTTAATCATATTCATATTGTGTTTTGTAGTTATTATAAAGATAATCCAATATATTATATAAAACAGTGTTTTCTTTAAGTAATTCTTTCTACGTGATTTAAAAATAGTTTTTCCTTTTAATGATGCGCAGTCGGGCAAAAAGACCCCATTGAATTTGCATTTAACTGTCACAATGTACGTACATTGTTTTGCGTGGATAATTGAATAAAAACCTGAATAAATCTCGTGAAATGATAAGTATCTCTTCTCAGAAAATCCCAAAGATGACAAAAGAACCGGAGTTGCGCGTAAAGTAGGTCAACGTGTGGTCTGTTGCAAATAAGAAGTTTCGGGAGCGTAAAAAGGTTTATTTTTATTCTTTTTTTCATTGACGAAAACTACTTTATGGACACTGGACCGGAGTTTCGCCGATGCAACAGTGCGCGCCGCGCACGCTCGCCTTTCACCGGAAAGGTTCCCGGTTCAAACT
>OMNM01038027.1:0-14213 GCA_900302745.1 Parablennius parvicornis | reverse complement strand
GTGGGGTGGTTGCTGGATCTGAAAATCATTGTGAAATGACAAATGAAGCCCCCATGTGCTCCAACTTCATATTTTACTGAGATAAGAACCATCCCACCGCTCATGGATGTGCAACTCCCCCAAAAAGAGTTCTGTTATCATGTCACAGTCCATTTCCCAGGAATGCCCTTACCATGATGAATTAGCAGAAGTCATTAGGAAATCGATACTTGGATCTGTGAAAGGAGTGAAACCTTGGCAACGGTCTTGGTTTGTGGAAGTGATTTATGGGCCACCGGTGGAATTCAATACACTCCATGTTGGCATTGCGGAGGTGTAGCCGACAGAGGGAGATGAGATACAGGCATGAAAACACTTTAATAGTCTGATCATGTGGCCCTGGAACTCAGAAGGTTTCAGTCAAAGACTGAGCAGGCTGAGCTTCAGTGAATATGTGTGCTGGGGTTTATTGAATCAGTCCATCTGTTAGCGGACTGGATAATACCTCTGGATAGTTCAGCGCTGAACAAGAATTAGAGTTTTGCCTCCTATCAGCTCGTTTGGTGAACGCTCGCTCTCCTAAAGTGTTCCCACATGTGGATGTGTGGGTGGCCCGTGTTGGGTTTGACCCGGTGAGTGAAACAAAGCAAACAACACAACGAGAGGCCAACACTTCACAGACATAAAGTAGACTGTGACATAAACGAACTGTTGAAGACGCGTCGTATCGTATAGACTGAAAACCCGGTAAAAACATTAACACCTGGCGCGGCAGCCGTCGTCTGTCATGAGTTTGGCAACGAACTCGCTACAGTCCACATGACCTCACCGCGGCGTGATGGCTTAATAAGAGGCAACGCTGAGCTCTGGCTCTATTCAGCCACATAGGAGAGTGAACCAATGCTATAGTTTGAACACGCTGTCTCGCTCATGGACACGTGTATTAAACAAAGACAGACTGCACGGGAAGTCAAAGCTTCACGTGCAAACACACACAAACGCACCAGGAAGCTTTTATTTTGGGGAGACCTTTCTAATTGAACTACAACCATATGTTAACGGTCTAGTTCTTGTAAACCTCTTTCATTTTAGAACCACTGTTCACAATTTCACTAATTTCCTGAAATTTCACATTTTCTTCATTTAAAGCTAAAACTGGCTGTATTGCCAGAATGTAATCACATGTTGAAGAAACGTGTAACTATGACATAGTTACTGTTGAGCTTGATAGAAAAAAAAGGCGTTTATATATAAATAGTTAATACTCTATATATCAATATTCTAACTTGGGAAATCCATTCAATAACAGAGACGTATGGTTAATTGTTGATACTGTTGGTTTTTGAATTTGGTTATTAATAGTAAATAGCTGAAGTAATAGATTACTGAAAGTAATAAATCACTGGAGGTAATTTACAAAAAGCGTAAAAGCTTTACAGAGAAATAGAAGAAAGGTAATTGGAGTGAATAACGAATAATATTTATATTAATAGAAAATATATATTTATAAAAATTGTTAAAAGAAAATACACAGAATAAATTGTTATTTATTCATTAATAATTGCAGGAAATAATAGATCACTTCAGGGTAATAAATCACTAAAAGTAATTTATTAATAATCAAAAATTATTAATTAGAATTAATTCAAATAGGTGTGTCATTACTTCATCAATAATTGCGGGTTGCCACCCAGGAAATCAATCTATCAGATTCAGAAATGGACTCACTCAAGTTTGTTGATATTCTTTAGCAGTATATACACTTTAAATAAATGAAAGAAGAGTTGTGATATTTGGTGTCAAAACCAGGACATGTCACAACAAATAACCACCAGGAATCATTATATTTAGCAAGTGTTTATTGACAAAACGTAATTCTTCTTAAATTATTCATCTGGGGCGGTGGGAGGAAGAAAACAAGATGGCCGCCGCCTATGGAGATCCCGTATTCAAATGGCGATTCACGTTGCAGAGGCGTCGTGGACGTGGTTACTTAGCAACATCCAACGCGATGGTGTGGGCTTGTGGAAATTACAGGTTCAGACGGTCTGCACCGCTAAGAACACGTTTTTATGATTGCAGGCATGAGAGAGAGAGAGAGAGAGAGAGCAAGAGAGAGAGAGAGAGAGAGAGAGAGAGAGAGAGAGAGAGAGAGACTCAGGCTCTGTCGCATCACGTTGGGTCCGCATGCAGCTTGCAGCCTGATGCTCTCCATCGCAGAGCCCATCCCGGCCTGTGAGCAGCATCTGCATTCCCGAACTCTCACATGGGCTCTCACATGGTCTGTCTGCGGATGCTGATGTAGGCTGCTGCGGCTCTGATGCTGCTGCATCCATCCATTCACAGCACCCACAGGAGGGAGAGGACCACAGCCGCAGTCAGAAGGAGGGAGCTGCACACACAGTTTATTTTAGATGTGTAAACTGCGTGGAGATGTGATGTGAGGGCGTATCGTAAACAGAGAAAACACCCTGCGCATGCAGCTCCGTGCCAGATGGACTTTCTAAACCTGCAAGCCGCAGTGAGTGACCTGTTCATGGGGATTACTTTTTTTTGGTGTGTTTTTTTATTTATTTTTTTAACGCACTGGCACGACTAATGCCATGCAACGTGCCATAATCCGGAAAAACAACCTTAATTCCCCATCAAAGAGGGGAAATAAACAAATAGGGAAAACAAATAGCCTAATGCACCAATCCTGAAACAACAGCTTATCTGCAAGTGACGGACAAACAGCGAGAGGGTGAGAACACACTGCACACACTGCTCATAACATAAATGTTGGAATATAAACACCCGGATCTAAAATTAAGGTAAACCGAGTCCCTGCAACGACAGCAATGTGCATTTTATAGCAATCTGTGTTTTTTTTTTTCCTGATGGCTAATAAAACATGATAGGTACAAACTGGGAACATGGTGGCCGACAGGTGACTTGGGGATATAGTATTTACAAAAATAGTGCTCAGAAAGATCAACGTGATGTGAAACTTTAAACGTAAAATGTCACAAATAGCTCTTTGTTTCAGCCAGTACCCTCCAAGGGGCTTTCACTTTTAAAAGGTTGATGACTCTTGGTACTGAGTGTACCTGACTCTTACTAGATCACTATGACAGTGAAATATACTGCCTGTTAATTAAGGCTTGTTTATACTGGGATTTCTTTTTGACCCGACTTTTTAATTGCGTTATGACGAAAGACAAAGCTGGTGGTCTGCTTTACCGTGGGGAAATCTTTTCTTGTAAACGTGTGAACTCTGTAAAGTTGTGAACTTTGTAAAGTTGTGTACTTTGTGTTTTGAATGCGTCGCTGCAGCGTGATCCGTTCCAACTAATGTTTTGAATGACTCCTGCTGCGTTCAATGACGGCTCGGAGCGTAGAGCTCTACATGTATATGTTATCGATATCAGTCCTTTATCTGTACATTCATTCAAAAATAACCCCATTGCACCCGTATTTTATTGACAACTATCACTTACTTCAAATATTCAAAAATCATACAAATGACAGAATAGCTCGGTATTTGTTTTAAAGAACTTGTTAGGGCAGTTATTGGCAAACATCAACAGCAATGTTAGTTCCCAGCCAAAAACAAAGACTCATTATTTATATAAACACACAGAAATTATCATCAGCAAACCAGAAAGACAAAAAGGCAGAAACTAGCCATGACTACCGTAAACACAAACACAGTAAAACCACCACAATAATGTCACAATGAATATAAAAATCCAACGGATTATGATGATATAAAAACACACAAAAAATCTAGTATAGAGTGAAGCAAAGGTACCTCAATAATAATTTGAACAGCCACCAAGAAAGCGTTACGACCTCAAGAATACATACACTAACTCAACAAAAGGTAAAAGACTAATTTAGCCATAAAAACTAAATTAAAGCCCACAAAACAAGCATTTTTATGAATGGACATAATGAGCAAAATCGTGAGACAAACTAAAGAAAATGACAACTGAAAAAAATTCCATGTCCACAAAATGAGTAAACACAATTGCAAAGTAACTTAACAATGACCACAAATGGATACACAACAACCGCAAAGTTGTACAAATGTCATTGGGAGCATTGGGGGAGCATTGCAAGACATTCGTTCCAGGAAACTATTTGACATTCTCACAGAAGGAGAAACACTTGAAAGTGTGATAGTCTTACACATGGGTGTCAAACTCAATTTCAAAAGGCTACAAACAACCCTCTTTGATCTTGAGCAGGGCAGAACAAAAAAAAAATTATTACATAAGAAAAACTTCAAATGCTTTCATTTATATCAGTGCAATAAGTAATTTTTTTTTTTAAATGTCAAAAACAAATTTGCAAATTTCCGAAAGCCAACTTCCACAGTGTTTCTCTTTAGGCCAGCAAATCGCTTTTGCAGTTTAATCACAGATCGGTACAATTTTGAGCAGATAAACTGTAAACAGCTGTTGTTATTTGTTAAAAAAAAAAAAGAAAACCTTAAGATAAGGTTTTATTTGTAAGAATGAGCCCTTCCTGCAGGCCAATTTTGGCACAGGGGCCATATTTTACACCTCTGGAGTTTACACATATATTTTTCTTTTCCTTTATATGAACGATATATATTAAGCACAGTAAATAACCATGTCATTCATGAAAGGCTCTCGCCATAGCAAGGCATTTTTTTCCGGCAGCCTGTGAATGCGTCTCCGTGACGTCACACCCGCCGTCGGTAGCTCTGGCAGCCCAAATGGCGATTGCAACAGATCCGCAGAGCTCCGGGAGCGGAGCGCACTCAAAGCTCACCTGGGTTTGATTGGTATATTTTTTTTTTTACATTTTATTGATCCGATGACACGAATGAGAACAGTAAGTAACCCGAACGGTGTCGATGTGTGTCGTTCCGCCGCGGATCCTCGGCGGGTTCCTCTTCGTCGGCTTTGTGCCGCTGTACCACGTAGTCAGAAAGGCTCCGCCAACAACGGCTCCTTTGTTCGCGCTATCGGCGGATTTCTCTTCAACGCCGGCTTTAGATACTCAGAAACCTGGTGGCAAATTGAACCGATCGCGCCTGTATTCCCCCATCTGGCTGATGTGAATGTTGGGTGTTTCGTGGTTTTGTGATAAATGAAGAGCGGGGTCGCTCTGTGAGAAGCTGCCCGCCGTCATGCTTCCATTCCGGGGATTTTTTTTTTTTTTTTTTTTCCGCTACTGAGCTCAAAGACTCGCGAAGGCCAGAAAACACGAGACACTCGGGATCAGATTGAAATAAATGAAGACGTTTTGATGTGTAAACGTGTGTTCGTGAATGTGGTTGTTGGCCAGGTCTCTTGTTGGGTTAACGTAATTTCACCGATACCTGGAAACCGGACCAGCGAGCCTGAAGCGGGCGGAGGAGGAGGAGGGGGGAGGGGCTAGTTCAATGACTCCTCGTTTAAACTGGAGCCGGTGATGAAGACCGGTTGTTACTCTCGGTGAAAACTCCCACACATGAATCAGTCTTAATCACGGCGGGATCTGACTCTCACTTATTGTCAAATAAGCCTTTGTTGAATGACTAACCTGAAACACTTTTCTCTGTCTATACTGGACTTTTTTTCTTCTGCTCACACTTTACAGGAGCCGCCATAGCAAGTCGTTGTAACTTTCTCCTTAAAGGTCACATATTATGCAAAATTCACTTTTATATTGGTTTTCTGTCAGTCGTATATGTCCCGATAGCCTGTGAATGAGGCCCCAGAAGTGAAGAAAGTGTCATATTCTTCACTTGCTAGCTCAACATTTTAGCAAATGTGCTCATACAGCTGATTCAGAGAATGTCCCTTCATGAGGTCACGCGGGGAAACAACCACTCCTTCTGATAATGGAGCTTTGTCTTAATGATACAGTGATAAAATTTAGTATAGCATGGAAAACTAACAGTTAACAGGAGCTAGCATTGGCTAATTGGTAGAAGCTGTAAGAACACAAACATATTCAGATACACAATATCATTAACTCGCCATCTTCAGAAAGTCTGTCCTTCCGGGTCAGATTCTGGTTGAAACTGGTAAGGTTGAACAGCAGCATTTATATGAGTTGTGCCAGTGTGTCAGATTAACTGGTTTCCCTGTTTAATGCTGACAGACTTTTTTTGATTTCCATTGTAGAATAGGTCCCTCAAAGAGTATGACACTTGGAAATTTAATTGTAAATGCTTCTAAACAGGATTTGTCATGACAGCTATGGATTTGTGACTGGTTTATTATATCTGTTATTGGCAACGAGAAGGGACGTTAAAGTGTCACTAGTTTTACAAGAAAACCACTTGCTCAATAACACTGGAAAGCTCCTTGATCAGATTAGGGTTGGACAGACCTGGAAACCTGTAGATGGACTTTTAGTTTCAGGACCAAGGCTTGATTTGTTAAAATGCACTTGTTTTTAGAAATACAATGTTGTTATACCTTTGACATATATGTGAAATTGTTAAAAAAAACTGTATAATGTGGGATCTTTATCCAATTTTGACACATTTTGATTTCCTGTTTGTTTTTTCTCTTGTCTTTCAGGTTACATCCAAATAAAATGGAGGATAGTTTTGATTGCGACTGTGGCGAGCTTGAGCCACCTGATCATTGAGGGTGAAAGCTTACTTTAAAGACTTGAAGGCCAGACTCATTTCAGTTTTGTAGATCAGGTGACTTGATTAAAAGAAAAAAAAAAATTGAAACCGGATTAGGATTTAAAAAAAAAAAATCATAGTGTGTTTAGGCACATTTCATATGAAGCTGCTCAGGACCAGTCATACACTGAATGTATCTGCACTGTGAGGATGCAACTACGTGCTTTTATAGTTTAACCCAAACTCAGTGCTTATCAATTGGCCTCCACTTCATTCCATTGCAGTCTATCAACACTAGTTTACTCTGATCTGAGATTCACATATACAGAATTTGTGCGTTTCTTTTGTCCTCTGTCAAAATGAAAAGGAAGTTGGATTACACATTTGTGCCCCGCATTTGACAGTGACGGCTATACAGGGGGACTTGGTGGTCGTCTATACAGGGGTTAGTTAGTTCAGCCTCTGAAACATCGGAGGAATAGTCAGACTCTTCTGTTGGTGTTAAAGTCGGGTCTAGAACAAACGTTAGACGCAGCAGAAGCTTGGTGTAAAGGCAAAAAAAAAAAAATTTTTATCATCATGGCAGAAAAGTTTGAGTCCCTGATGAACATCCACGGCTTCGACCTGGGTTCTCGTTACATGGACTTGAAGCCTCTGGGCTATGGGGGGAACGGTTTAGTGTTCTCCGCAGTTGACACTGACTGTGACAAGCGTGTAGCGGTGAAGAAGATCATCTTGACCGACCCACAGAGTGTGAAGCACGCCCTGCGGGAAATCAAGATCATCAGACGCCTTGACCATGACAACATTGTTAAAGTGAGCCAAGGATGGGTCATGCTTATTGCACCACCTGGAATTTTAAAAGAAAAACCTTTGTGACCACACTGTGGAGTAGCTTTTTGATGCTGACGTTTTCACTGGGTGTGTCCAGGTGTTCGAGACGTTGGGTCCAAACGGGCGCAGGTTAACGGAGGACGTGGTGTCCCTGACGGAGGTCAACTCCGTCTACATTGTGCAAGAATACATGGAGACGGACTTGTGTCAGCTGCTGGAGAGGGGCCTTCTGTCCGAAGGCCATGCCCGACTCTTCATGTACCAGCTCCTCAGGGGCCTTAAGTACATCCACTCTGCCAATGTACTGCACCGCGACCTCAAGCCCGCCAACCTCTTCGTCAACACCGAGGACCTGGTACTCAAGATTGGCGACTTTGGGCTGGCGCGCATCATGGACCCTCACTACTCTCACAAGGTAGGACCGAGATCTGAGCGGCTTCTCCCATCATCTTCTGTGTTTGTGGCCGACTTAAACACTCTAGTGGGGGTGGGGTTATCAGACGTACAATTTTGATAAGACTAGAGCTTAACGTCCTGGTGCTCTCACGAGATGTTTACAGCCCTGTAATGCATCACTCCCCAGGGTGAAGCCGGTCTTCACAACAGGAAGTAAACACTGCAATATGTGGTTCCTTTATGTAACGCATCTGTTTCCTGTCTCAGGAGGTTGGAAAACAAAACACTGGGAACCTTTTTTTTCTATTATGTCTGCATGTACACAACTCGGAGTGAGAACGAGTTTAGTCCCAAGTGACTGTATACAAATCAGTCGGTTTATGATAATGTGACAAAGTAAATATGAAGTTGGAAACCTCTTTGGGGTAAAAGCAAATACTTTTCGGAAATGCGCGAAGCAGATGTCTGTAATGGCAGTGTGGATGACTTCAGGCTGCAACACATCGGTCACAGATATGCTGCATTAAAATGTATAGACTTTATTTAGATCAGTGTGCTTGTTTTTCGTCTCTACATGCAGGGGGGAAAAAAAAATGTTCTCCCCACTCATATCAATTGTGCCAGAAAAAAAAGCACTGCTGCTGACTTCATCCTTGTTTCTCAACCCAGGCATCAAATGGGAGACACTGACGTGTCAACAAGACATTTTAAGGCGCTCTATAAAAGTTGTAATTTGTTTGAGGGAGTATAATGGCAGCAATAAAGTAGGCTGGTTGCATGAGACGAGCGTGCATCACCCCGGCTAATTGTCGCCAGGTGGGAAGCGCGTGGTGTCGTCGTCTTGTCGCTGTCACCTTTATAAAGGGATGAGAGAATTCCTGCCATATGGCGGTGTGCAGCGAAGGGAAATCTGGGTCGGGACGCCTGTCCGTTCTCCTCTGCGTTAGCGACTGGACCTTGAAGCAGAGGAGCAGTCAGACGCTCACATGTGTCGGGAGATTAGTCATCCGACAGGCTGAAGTGCACTCACGTGACGTGATGCCTGTTGTTGATGTGGCCTCATTCATATTTCTTACACACCCAGGATCCTGCCACACCACTCCCGAGACACATGTACACCTAGTTCTTCATTGTTTGGTGTTCTCAAAATAGCCAGTTACAGGACTTCTAGCCGTCTAGTCTCTTTTAGGGCTGACTTCTGTTTTCTCGCGTGAGTCATATCTTCAGAGACGATCAGTCCCCGTGCAACAGGAAGAGGAAGGTGAGAGCTCACAGTTGACGAGAAGTGAACGTGGCTGCACTTTAGACTCCTCCCTTTTTATCACATCTCAGCTTGCCAAGCCGATGTTTTCCCTCGGTAGAAGCAGTTTTTTTTTTTTTTGTTTGTTTTTTTTTCCCTGATTGGGAAACATGAAGGCTTTGGGTAATTAAGAGCTTCTGGTATCAGATTGTACCGTTTTACTGCAGCGTTTTTGTGAAAGAAAAAACCTCCTCGATTGACACGTCCCTTTTGTTGGGGGGAGGGAGAATTGATATCTACTCATTGTCGTCTGCTGTGTGCGCGCGCGCGTGCGTGTGTGTGTGTCTGGTGACCAAATGAGGCCTGTGTAGAAACGAACCTATCACCCCCACATTGGTGCTCAATGGAGTGTGGAGGCGTTAAAGCAACACGTGGTTTCACTGTTGGTGCCGGGCATTATGGGAGAATCACTGGGGGCAAATACGCTTTCACAACTACCCTCTATCAGGAAGGCTGAGCAGCAGGGTGACTGAGTGCATGCTATTTGAATAACCGTTTCTAAATTAAGAGGTGCTCTTTTCAAGTGAACTTAAGATTTGCATGTGTTGTATGTGGTCTCGTGACACATACGTGAAATATTTGTCCTTTGAGGTCATTTAACTCTTTGTAATGCTCGTTTTGATAAACGGAGTCACCTCATTATTTCCTGGAGGCTTTTATGATTCCTGTGCGGCCGTGTTTGAAGCACGTTTATGTGGAAGGCAAGCTGTTTCTGCCCGTGTGAACTTCTAGTGGCCCACACTCAAGAATGACAAGAATTCACGTGCGCTCATCCAGCGTCTCCGGCCCTCATTCCCTTCCTTTTCCCTGCCAGCTCTTTGTCTCGTTGTGGGAGCCTTGCTCTGGGCTTTATTTGAAGCCTCGCTAAAGCCAGAGCTCATTTCCAGTTGTGGCTCGCCCTTCAACGGGAGGTGGGGAAAAAGAAAACGGCCACGACTGCCGGCATTGATTTTATTCTACAGCTTCAGCTACACTAATTGGAAAATTAAAACGGCTTGTTAGAGTAACAAATAGTGCAACAAGTTCTTTTCCTTTTGGATATCAAACCCACTAAATAAAATGTTTACCCCAGCAATGTCTTTTTTTTTTCTTCTAAAGACTAGAAGTGGAAAAGCAAACTTTTTAGAGACTTGGAAATTATTTTAATCTGCGTAAGATTGCTTTCCAGTAGGTGAGGCCAGTTCAGCGGGTGTATGCTTGAATGTAGGGGCTGTGTGCCTGCCTGCCGCCCTGTGAAATTCAGTAATTTGAGAAGCCGTAGAGATAATGACTGCGAAGCTTTCAGGAATGTTATACGAAAACGAGTTCACAGAGGTCCTTCCTGCCACACAGGCATCCAAACACAATACGCGACTCCGAAACCACAACGGCAGTAACATGCGCATACACAAATATTTGACCCAGTTGTTAAGCCAACTAGCACGTCTGTCTGGCACCAGACATCACAGGATCACTGGGCAGCACCCTGACGGCGTGATGAGTTTCCGAGACGTTGAACTAATTCCGAGACATCTGGAAAGACTTTTCTCTACTAGCAACAAGAACTATCCAGTCCTGTGACGATCCACCAGTTAAAAAATAAAAAAGGGTGCCAGCTACACTGAAGCTCTCCTTATCCTCCTGTTAAAAGTTCCATTTCGGAACATTTTTAAATTGATTCGTGTAGGTGGTTCAAGTCAAAAATATAATCAGTCAGTGAGGGATTCGTTGGGTTTTCTCCTTCAGTCGCCTGGAAGCGTAGGCAGGCGGTGATGTGATGTCTAAATCTACAAACCAGCACCTTTCCTGACATCATGTGGTCGGAGCTGCTTCAGGTTGCCGAACCGCAGACTGACGCCCTAACAAAAACCTGTTCTGAGTCGTGAAATGTCAGTCTGATCTGTGTCAGGTAGTTCGCTAATTGCTGCCAGAGGAATTGAGATATTTAACGCTGAGTTGCTTTGTCTTTGGCCGAGTTAGGAATCGTTAAGGGAGTCGAGCTGGGCTGGTTACCCAGTGCACTTCATGCCCTTGGCTGGTAGGCAAACTTTAATCTGCTCCTTTTTAGTTCAGAGTCCATCACACAGAGTTGTCCTTGCACAACGACCCGACGGTCATTCGAGCTAGCCCGATTTACTTGTCTGTCAAAATGCTCTGGAGAGCTGGGCTGCATTTCTCCCGAAACAACTGGTCACGTAGGCCTGCTTCACTAGCTGTCTCACAGCGCTACAGGAGGGGAGCTCTGTCTGCACACTGGTACTTTCTCAGTCCCCTTCACCTCTCGCAAGCTTCTCTCAGACAGATTAGCTGATAATCGGAAGGCGTTTATAGCCCCCATCAGAACAAGAGCTTGCGGGGCAGTGAGACACTTTGAAGGATGACGTGACATCAAGTATTTGCGGCTAAATTAGGAGAGAAAGAGGAGCCTCTGTTCAGTGGCCTGCTGACCATTTTGGGCCCGCCACAAACTAAATCTGACCGTCGGGGGAGAGAAATGGCAGCACGGGTGTTGTTTTACCTTCTCCCCTCCCCCCGCTGTGTGTGTGTGTGTGTGTGTGTGTGCTCACACTCAGAGGTCAGTTTCCTTTGTGTTCAGTGTCCTCCTATCCCTGTGCCCGGTCCAGTGCTGTTGGAAAGCAAAGTGCAGCTTGGTGTCACCGATGTGTGTGTGTGTGTGGGGGGGGGGGATTATCTCGCTCTCTCAGACTGCTGACAGCGCCTGCACGTGTCTGATCTCCCGCTTTTCATCTGTCTTTTGTCTCGATGCTATGTTGCGTGCGTGAGCGGCACAGAGCACCTCTATGAAGGAGATACGTGTGGCGCCCACCAACGTCAGCACAGATGAGCGAGCGTCTCTCGAGTCTCGAACATGTAGTCGGTACACGTAGGTACATGAAGTTGCACTAGTCACACCTCTCAGTCGGCAGGCTCACGATCATCTCCACTGTGAGGAGGGACAGTCCACGAGTGAACAAGAAGTGGCTTGTCGGAAACGACGAGGTGGAATCGCACTTTGTTGTACCCTTAGATTCTAACGCGTCTGTGGTCTCCTATTATCACAGGGCCATCTCTCTGAAGGTCTTGTCACAAAGTGGTACAGATCCCCTCGCCTGCTGCTCTCTCCAAACAACTACACCAAAGCCATCGACATGTGGGCTGCCGGGTGCATCTTCGCCGAAATGCTCACAGGGAAAACCCTGTTTGCAGGTAAATGTTGACTCACTTTCACACGTCTGACTCACTGTGTAATCATGCCGGCAGGCAGTCTTTAAAGTGGCTCCAGTGACTTGAGTTAAATGTGGATCTCTGGTCCTAATACAGGGTGTGTATATATGTGGTTTTACTGCCAGTGCCTGTCTGTTCAAAGCAGACATGGCACCGACCAGAGCCACTCTGCTGTTTTTTTTTTGTCCTCATTGCACCTCTGAAATCCAGCCGGAAACCACGAGAGATCCGACTGTTTGCCTTGTGCTCAGCTCAAAGCGGTTCTAACACACACACAAACATCTCTGTTCCCATGATCCGCCGTGCTCGAGTTCGCTGGAGTCATTCAGAGAAGTTATACAACTTTTCAGACGCCTTCACAACGAAGAAAGTACTCAGTGTTTGTTTTTCTCTCGTCTATTTTTTTTTTTAGGAGCCCACGAACTGGAGCAGATGCAGCTGATCCTGGAGTCCATCCCTGTCTTGCGAGAGGAAGACCGACAGGAGCTCCACAGCGTCATCCCCGTCTTCATCCGCAACGACATGACCAAGCCTCACACGCCTTTGGCCAAGCTGCTGCCTGACGTCAGTCCGCAGGGTGAGCGCCGTCAAGTACTTCCCTCGACGCAAACTGCAGGCGGAGTCGTGGCTCACGAACCTGTACATGAACATCTTTTGTTCCTCTCGCAGCCCTGGACTTCCTCGAGAAGATCCTGACCTTTAACCCCATGGATCGTCTGACTGCAGAAGAGGCCCTGGCCCACCCCTATATGGCCGACTACTCCTTCCCCCTGGACGAGCCGATCTCTCTGCACCCCTTCCACATTGAGGATGAAGTAGATGATATCCTGCTCATGGACCAGAGCCACAGCCACACCTGGGACAGGTGCTTGCCCTCGCTTATTGCTGTCACTCTGACGGAGCCGAGAAAAATTCCCTGGTCACACCCTTTTTTTTTGTGTGTGGTTTATTGTGTTATTTTGTTCGTTTTTTTTCAACGGCTTTCCATCCTTCCGCAGTTTTTCTGTCATGTGTAAAGTCTAAAGTCTTTGTTTATTTTCTCTTAGATATCACGAGAGTCAGTTGTCAGAAGCTGACTGGACTTTGCACAGCACACATGATCCAGATGAGGTTCAGGTCGACCCGAGGGCATTGTCTGATGTAACGGATGAGGAGGAGGTCCAGGTGAGTTTCAACAAACAACTTCATTCAAAATGCAGTTCAAAGTGTTTCCTGTTATTCTTGCCACCTGCTGAAAACCTCAGTTCAGAGGCATTGTTGCACACTCGATGTTTTAATAAGATTTTTCCCGATGTTTGTTTCCAGGTGGACCCTCGGAAATATGCCGATGGCGATCGGGAGAAGATGATGGACGAGCCGTCCTTCGACTACTCCGTTATGTTCCCGGCAGAGCGATCCTGGGAGGACGACCACCACGAGAACAAATACTGTGACCAACAGTGTAGCCACACCTGTAACTACAAGGCCGTGTCCTCCTCCTACCTGGACAACCTCATCTGGAGGGACAGCGAAGTCAACCACTACTACGAACCCAAGCTCATCATCGACCTCTCCAACTGGAAGGAGCAGCAGAGCAAGGAGAAGGCGGACCGCAAGGCCAAGAGCAAGTGCGAGAAGAACGGGCTGGTGAAGGCTCAGATTGCACTCAAGGAGGCGGAGAAGACCCAGAGCCCGGTGGAGAAGGACAAGGTTCAGGAGAAGCATCAGACGGAGAAGCCCCAGAGCCAAGCCTTCGACTTCGACTCCTTCATCGCCAGCACCATCAAACTGAGCCTGCAGCCGGAGCCCTGCCAGGAGGTGACCCTCCTCAGCGAGGTGGGCCTCCTGAACGAGCTCAACTCCTCCGTCTCCCAGCTGGAGGCGCCCCGCTCCAGCTCCATGTCCAAATCCATCAGCCAGGAGAAGGAGGAGAAGTGCCTG
>OMNM01038026.1:0-17046 GCA_900302745.1 Parablennius parvicornis | reverse complement strand
AAAAAAAAAAAAAAAACCTTTTAACAATATTAAATCAAAAAACGCTGTATGAATAAGATTTGATATGATTTAATGTTTTCAACACACGAAAAGACACTCCTTGATTGCACACTCAAGGTAATAAACATTAAATGTACACCCTACAAATGTGAATAATCCAGACACAAAGCAAACACAGATTTTAAAAAGGAAATACTGTTTTACTCATTTCAAAATGAAATAGTCCCAACAAAAAAATTGCAGTTCATCAAAGAAAGAAAATACTCCCAAGCGGGAGAAAGAAAACTATTCATGAGTAAGAATAAATCATTCAGGAGCAGAACAGGGAAGTTCATCAACAACAAAACCAGAGCAGAAATACTTGAGCGCCAGGGATTGATTTGGTCAGTCAGTCTCCTGTCGTGTTTCCCCAACAGCTCTGCAGGGGGCGCTAAATGAAGAGACGGAGGGGAAAGATAATTGAGGAAATGTTTTTTAAAATCAGGCAGTACATCATAAACCAACACTGTATAACAACAGCCTGTGGGCCAAACAAAATAGAGACAAAGCTTCAGAATATTACATCAAACAAAAACATTAAAACAAGCAGATAAATCAAAAGTCTTCATTACTTTCATATTATTATTTTTCTGATGGTTTTCATATATTGCCTGGCTGCATTTACAAAGAGAGAGAAAAGTGGTTTTTGATTTGTATATTGACATTTGTGAATATGCCATTTGGATAAAAGTATAATAAGATTAATGATTTAAAAAAAAATTTCTCACAGAGGAAAAGCCAATGAAAAAAACGGTACATATTCAAAGCAAGGAGAGTAGTGTGGTTTAATACAGGCAGAGATCAAGGTGCAAATATCTTCCCATAACTTGTTAGAAAAGGGGCAAGACCAAAACAGATTAAATATATTTTCAGAGAGTTCCTTACAGCAAGAGTAATTTATATCTGTCTTTTTTGAATCACTGCAAGAAAACGTGATGGGTAAAATCTGTGGATTATTTTAAAAGATACTTCTTTTACTTTATTATGTGTCATATATCTTGCAGGCAAGTTCTCAAATCTTTTTCTCAATCAAGGTCACTAATAAAGTTGTTCCAATAAGATTCCTCATGTGATATTGAGACATCTTTTTGAAATAATGAGCATATTCGGTGGTTACATGTTGATAAGAAACAAATTTTAACAGTTTAGTTGGATCAGTGGGTGCATGGATATTATTTATAACAATATCGTATCTCATATGAGGATTTACATCTCTGGATTGATCCAAATATCGATAATATTAATACCTACATTGGTATCGATATCAAATGATACCAGTGCAATGAACGCTATACCTGAAATAATATTTTGTTCTAACTTGTTCTGGAGTGACAGCTATGTACTGTGTCTTTATTTAAGAGAAAAATCCAGACATCACGAAATATTGAAGAACATTTTTTGTTCCTGTTTAGTTCAAACACTAAATGTTTCATGATGATAATAAAGTCTTTTCTGTTAACCTATAAACTTTTCCCACATTCAGTTCTGGTTTTAACAAATTAATTAACCACAGAGAAAATAATAAAAAAAACAAACTTTAAGATCATGACAATTCATCCAGATTGAGCATTTTGATGATGCAATCCTAGGAATTTGAACAGTAATTTCTGGAAAATGTAACTATTCTTCCTTTGAATATTAAAAAGTACCGGTATCAGATCGGTATCGAGATATGACCCTGTATTTACTGGGCATTCGATTTTAAAAGCAGCGCCTCTCAGAATCAGCACGCTGAGCGCACCAGTGATGATTACAGGGGGCGTGGCCAGGCTGGCTGTTTTTCTCGTTCCATTGGGTTGCAGCTAAAATCCAAGTCTCGCGATACGTGGCTCATCATTCACGTCACAACAGCTCCCGGAGCCGATATCTCGCGCTACGTTCGGCTCGGACGTCTCATTCCAGCACGGTCACACCGGTCGGGAGGGGGTTTCTGTTCATCCCAGCGATCCACTTCGGAATTTACACTGATAACTCCGTCTTTTTATTTATTTAAAAAGTAACCGTGTGTCTATCTCGACGAGTAATCGTCTCCTCGACGTTGTCATTTGTACAGGAAACTGTTTAAAACAAGTTTACGGCAGCAGAACCGGGGTCGCGCTAACAAAGAAAATCCTTTCTCTTCAGAAATAATCCCCCAATACTCTCTTTAGTTATGAGTCATGTGGTCGTTGATAATCCACACGGTCTAGATCAGCAGGTAAGTGATTCTACATTTTGAATTAGCTCACTTTGTGTGTGTTTCTTAGCTCGGCACATGTAGTTTCGACAGAGAAAAAAAAGCAAAGCTAAGCGGCTAAGCTAACGCTGCTAAAATGGAGGTGACGATGTTCCGGCTGTTTGTGATGGCGGAGCTCGGCACTGCGCCGCAAGGCCAAAAACTAACCAAGCAGCTTCTTTACACTCACGTTTAACTCTCTTTTCGTTCATGTTAAACCAATCTCTTTATCCCAATCTTTCATTAAAGACGGGAAAACTTGTCATCTCGTTGGTGGAAAATTACCGGCTTCTTAGCGGGCTAGCCGGCTAACGCCGAGGCCTCCGCAGTCTGAAACGTGGCGCAGGAGGAAATGTTCCAGCTCAGATCATCCGCTTTTAAAACGTTTTTACAAAATGTACTAACCTCGGACCACACACGTACACTACCAAGAGTCCCGCCTGACTTGAAATACTCTTATACATGCGGGTCATTGTTGGAATTCGACGACATTTACTTGCGAAAAGCTTGAGACCGACTGGTTAATTAAGCGTAATTTAGCTGAATTGCGAGGGAGTTGATGTGTAGTCGATTTATTGGGGAAAGCGGTTGTATATAACAACTCTTATTCAGATTAACGAAGTGTTGGATTCCGTCGAACTATTAAGCTGGTTTTTGCCTCTTTATTTCATGAAATGTTCCCATTTCCTAAGTTGTGTAATGCTTATGCCACAGTAGTAGACCAGTTAATTAAACTGAAATCGTGAGTGATTTTATGTTATAAAAACACTTGTATTTAAGAAGTTACGACAAGTTTAACCTTGTCGGATTAGAGGACCAGTTAAAGGTGTTTGCATTTTCTTCGGCTTTACCTTCTTGTATGTCCTTTAGATTTCCCGTTTATTACATAGGACATGCTTTTTTCACACACACAATGTCGAATTAAAGTAAAAAAAATTTCCATGTTTAATGTTGAAATGGATTTGTGTCAATGATGAAGTGTATGGTTAATTCTTTATTAGTTTGGTGATTTCTGCCTCCATATTTACTAAAAACATTTCCTTTTTAGATTCCACATACTTGTTTATTCTACACAGGCACTCTTGTTAAATACATTTAAATCATGCTAGATATTTAATGTTGAGAAACATTTATATTGAAGTATTTATGGCCAGCTTAAGTTTATAGTTTATTGCACTCTTTGAAAGTACATTTTCATGTTCATTCTTACTACGTTTCTGGTTTTTGTCTATATTAAATATTTTCCTTATTTTCCTCCCAGCTTGCTGCCCTAGACTTGAACTCTGTTGACGGACAAGGCGGAGGACGTGAGTAATAACAGATATGCACATCTTCCATGCAGTATTCTGGTTAATTTTTCATCTTATGCTGCAATGAAGATTATAGGAGTAGAGTCCACTGTCTTTGTGTTTGTAAACAATGGTAATTTTAGTGAAAGTAACTGTTTGCTTTCCCCTTTCAGGGCGTTACATTCCACCTCACTTGAGGAACAAAGATGCTTCCAAGAACGGTGAGTTGAAGGCCCAGAGCCGTCGGGGTTGATCTGGTTAAAAAGCCTGTCAGGGCGTCGTAACTCGACTTGGAGCAGATCTGTTGCGTCACGTGTCGACGCCAGTCAAAACTGAAACAGCAGTCTGGCTGCAGTTCAGGACAAAGAGGGCATCCACTCGTGTGCACACAATAAAATTGATTACCACTGTGTCCGTGGCAGCTTATTCTGGCCTGGGAAAAAACTGGGAGTGGGATGAAAGAGGCTGCAACATCTTTCTTTCTTTTTTTTTCTTTTTTTTTTTTAATTACCTCAGACTGCTCATGTGGAGGGAAATTGGATCTGAAGGTAATGGGGAGGGTTTAGGGCCCGTTGGCACGGCAACGACTTCAAGTGAAAATACAAAACCTTCATTGTGTTTTTGGTGTCTGTTTACACAACAACGGTGCCGCACTGAAAGTTCAAATTTTTGAAAATGACTTCCAGACACTACGGCTCCCAACTAAATGTACAATGGCAATCGCGGCCTCCAGAGTGGCTTAACTCCCAGTCCGTATTGAAGTTGAGTCACCGTAATAACAAGCTAACTTGATCGTCTGTCTGTATGAGGGTCCGTGTACTCCGTTTGTTAATATGTTAATGTGCCCTATTGTTCTCTGCTGCATGCGTGTGGTTTCATTGCGAAAACGACCCAACAGCGCCAACTTGTGGTCTGGCATCCTAACGACAGTTTTCAGACTTTCTGCTGTTGCCGTGTAAATAAACATTGTATTTAGATCGTTGCCGTGTAAATGGGAAACTTTTCTATAACAAAAACTATGCATTTTTGTTTGAAACATTGTGAAATGTAATGCATAATCCGATTAATACATTGAATTGAAAAAGTAAAGTTTATTATTGATGCCAAGAGGTGGTGCTGATGATGATTAAATTCTGTCGTCTGGCCTCTTAAAGGCTTTGGATAAAGGCATGTGTGCCTGATTTGATATTTTAAAGTCTTGGATTCTTGGTTCTGTGTCTTTGCACACTTGACCTTTTTTCTCGTCTTTTTTGTTGTTTTTTACTGTTCTTATTCCACAACAGGGAATGCTTATTCCGCTGGTAGACAGTGCGGTTATTCAGTGGCACCCGTAAATTTCTGTAAGTCCCTTCTGTCTGCTTTCGCTGAGGGCAAACCTTGCATTTTCAGATGCATGAAATAGGCATTTTCCACACCAGCAAAGCCAAGGGGGTTAGAGGGTTACGTCGGATCCACTGCACAGTGATTCATGATTAATTGATGTGCTTCCTTCTGCTGTAATGCTTGCAGGCAAATATAGAAAAGTACCTTGATGTGAGCATAAAGCTTAAAAAAAAAGTCTCCCTTTTTAAATATAACGACGCCCTGCAATGTTCTCTTAAGTTTCTCTGAAGCAGTTTCCACAACCATGGCAGGCAGAGTATCAGCAAAGAAATAGCTATACTTCAGGCTGGGATGACTGTCAGATTGGTAACTATTAGCGTAAAGTCAAGCTCGACATTCATACTGCATGAGCCAGTACTCCAGTCTTTTTATAGCCTCCTTCCCTACCTTTGCTCAGGTTACCCAAGACTGGCCTCTCAAGAGCTTGCCTTTTACCATGCCTACAGCGGGGGCTGGCCAAGCAGATGTGGTATACCCGAGACCTCTACCTGCATGCCACGCCAATGTACCCGCTAGCAGTTCACATAGCTCTCCATAAGGGGCGCAGTCAGTGTAGTGTGCCCCCTCCCCCCTTTCCCTGCTTTGTCACGTGAACACGAGCAGCAGAAATCTGGGCCTAACACTCTTTGCTGAAGCTTGCAGTTGGAGTTGCTTCTGATGCATGGTGATGGTGCCTTAAAGACTGCACTGCATCACTGGTGTGTGCGTCTTACTAATGATGGGACAATGGCAGCTGCGAGAGTCCAGCAAACCCCCGATTCATGCCCATTTAATCCTATTAGCACAATCATACAGTACCGTTCATTCTGAACTGACATCATTCAGCTCCACTCATTAATCACTGGTGGACTTTCTTTTTGTTTGCACTATAAAGGAACAGTGGGATTATTGAATCCTGTGCTCAAGAGTTTTGTGTGCATGTAGGCTTTTGTTCCGCCACTCAAGGTAATTTATTTGATCACGTCACTCTTGTGTGCAGCCAAAAATCGCCGTTTGAAGTCTGCTGGTGATCCTGGGAACAGAAACCTGAATATGCACCGCTCTGTAGCACACAATACTCCTGACCTATGGCATCTGTCTGAACAGAGAACTGTAACGTCACATGTCCTGTGTGGCATCTCCTATTGAGAGACTTGATTTTGGTCGTTTCATCTTTGTAATTTCCCCTTTCGATTGGTGGCTTGTCCAAGCCATTTACTAGTCTGGTTACTGTTCCAGATTTAAAAGGGCAAAGTCTGCATGTGAAGTCTACAGTTGAACCAGTTTGGTTTGCTGTTGGTTGTGCCATTAATTTCAGTGTTGCATGTCAAGTGGCATAGTCACAATTTTCACAACACATGTAGAAATGCTGTCTGGCTTTTCTGGGCGTTGCTGGAATCATGTAGGTTGGGAACAGTTGGAGTTGGTTTGGTTAATATCCAAACAATGCAATCATGTTTTGGTCTTTACCATTTCCACAGTCCTGGGACTTGCAGTCTTTGTGGGTCTCGGGTTTATTGTATGTTTTGATGAGATCTCTTGACGTTGGGCACAGACGTTGCTGCACGGTGTACTTGATCATTATGGAGTAGTTTCATTCACATTAGGAAAAACAGTATTTCAAGGGATGAGTGTGAACCACCAGGGTGGACGGACTTCGTTTTAACAAACGTTGACCTGGTATTGCCACCCTTGGTTTTGGATTACTTGCTAATCCAAATCTCTCTCTGAAAGGTCCTCAGTGCTAAAGTGCTGGGCAGTGAGACGAGCTAGTGGATAGCACAGCTTGGCCTGTGAATCCCCACATAATTTTTTTCCTTGTGCTCCCTACAAGGGGACACCATAACAGCAGCAGTTACCTGTCGGTCCATTAGTGGAAGCTCAGAGCTCCTCCACAGATCTGGCTGAACCAGTTCTATGGAGCAAGGTCAGCAACAGGCTGAACCTGTGTGCCCTGTCAGCACATGGACGCTATTGTGGAGTGACAAGTCTCACCTTCCAGCCTCCCTCACTGATGGGAACAATGACAGTGCCAGATAGCTGTGGGTAATGGCCCATTCGGGTCAATTCAGGGTGTGGTAGGCCTGTTCATATGATGAGTCATCCTACACAGTTAATACATGTGTAGTTTTGATAGTTTTAAATATTCTCATAGAGAAATCTGCTTGAGCATTTTTCTTTATTGCATTGAACTCTTTTCAGTTCAGGTCCTAGGGTGCAGGAGTTGCTTGTATCCCACTTTTCTTTAAAATTGGGCAAAAGAGCCAAAAATGGGACATTGGGTTCATAAATACACCATAAGTGTACTTTGCATATTGTGGCCTTTTCAAAGCGACATGTGCTAACCCTTCTTACCTTTCCCTTGTCTCCTCCTTGAAGACTCACCCGGCTGGGACGGCGGACGCAGCAATGGATTTGTGAATGGTTACCACGACAACCGCACAAACGGGGGCTTTGGAGGGCGCGGACCCCCTCGCAGTGATAGAGGTGGGCGCAGCGCCTACCGTGGTAACAGGGGCGGAGGCTCGTTTAATCAGCCATTGCAAAATGCAGGTGGGGAAATCAAAATAAATCGTGGAAAAGAAAAAACGAAACCCAACTGAACAAGTAGTTGAGTGTAGCTTAAAATGTCAACGGTCCTCCCCCCATGCTCTTTTTGATCTACGCAGTACAGTGTACATCAGCTGTTACCTTAGCTTAATACTTTGATAATTTGACTATAAGCGGGCTTCTAATTTTTTGGGGAACCAGCAGTACGTCCTGCTTGGTTCGGTAAGAAACTTCATCGTACGTCATATCTCCCAGTTCTTCTCTGAGCTCGGTGTCTCTCCATTGTAGGCTTTGGCGGCTACGAAAACAAAGAAGGCGGCTGGGGCGGACCTGGCAGGGACGCTGCATACAACAGCTTCGGCGGACGCAATGACAGAACTAAGTCCAACTTCTTCAATGACCGCGGCTCCGGCTCAAGAGGAAGGTGTGCTGAAGAAATTACTTTTTATGCTGATAATTTTATAGCTTTTAAAGTCGGAGTTTAAACCGATTGTGTGTTTGTTCAGATACGACCGCGGGGGCTTCTCCTCAGGAGGTGGAGGAGGAAACAGTCGCTGGGCGGAGGACGTCAGAGAAGACGACTGGTCCAAGCCCACGGCTCCCAACGAGCGCCTGGAACAGTAAGACAAATTCTGAGATTTCAAAAGCCACACCGGTTTTACCTGCTCACACACCTAAACTTGTCAAAATCTTCACTTTCTAGTGAGCTTTTTTCTGGAAGCAACACTGGCATAAACTTTGAGAAGTATGATGATATTCCAGTGGAGGCAACTGGAAGCAACTGCCCTCCTCACATTGAGAGTGTAAGTTTTATGACTGTTCTTCTGTCTAGTGGTTTGGATATCTCGTATTGACGTATGTTTATCTGTAGTTCCACGACGTGGACATGGGGGAAATCGTCATGGGGAACATCACCCTAAGTCGCTACACTCGACCCACTCCGGTCCAGAAGCACGCCATCCCCATCATCAAGTCCAAGAGAGACCTGATGGCCTGTGCCCAGACTGGTCAGTGTTTTAGGATTTTGTATCCTCTTCTAAGGAGAAATAAACCTGTTTTAATATTTTAGTTGTTAAATCTCTGCATACGTGATCCTTCAGGGTCTGGTAAGACCGCCGCCTTCCTGCTGCCGGTGCTGAGTCAGATCTACACCGACGGGCCGGGAGCCGCCCTGCAGGCTGCCAAGAGCAATGGACAGGTACTTAAGACAGAAAACACACAACTTAGGAAATTCATATCCAATCCAGACAGCTCACGCATTTCTCTGATTGACAGGAGAATGGGCGGTATGGCCGCCGTAAGCAGTACCCGCTCTCTCTGGTCCTGGCACCCACCAGAGAGCTCGCCCTGCAGATCTACGACGAAGCCAGAAAGGTGAGCTGCTCCTCGATTTGGACCTCGTCTGTCTTAACAGTGAGTTGAAGCTCTTTCTTTAAACTTTGGTTTCCTGTTTTTCAGTTTGCGTACCGCTCTCGTGTGCGCCCCTGTGTGGTGTACGGAGGCGCTGACATTGGCCAGCAGATCCGGGAACTGGAGAGAGGCTGCCACCTGCTGGTTGCAACTCCGGGTCGTCTTGTTGACATGATGGAAAGGGGCAAGATCGGTCTTGACTACTGCAAGTCAGTATCAGTAACAGTGCCCTGTTCAATCCACCACCAGACTTCACTGTCCTCAAGACGTTAACGTCTCGTTTCTCGGCAGCTACCTGGTCCTGGACGAGGCCGACCGCATGTTGGACATGGGCTTCGAGCCGCAGATCAGACGCATCGTGGAGCAGGACACAATGCCACCTAAAGGCATCCGCCAGACCATGATGTTCAGCGCCACGTTCCCCAAAGAAATCCAGGTGACTTTCACTCATTGTCTACTTTTGTTAGTGGGATTTTTGAAAATTTCATACTCTATTATAACCAGACTTAGGTCCGTTTATACGTTTCAAGTGAAAAAGCATCTTGCCTGCTTTGACAGAAACTCAGAAAAATATGTAGTTGGCATGCCAGGCCACAAGTTGGCACTGTTGGTGACTCCACCCGTCCATCTACTGAGCATATGCAGAAGAAATATTTACTGCTGCCCTGGTGCACATGACCAGTAGCACTGTTTCAGAAAAGTTACGTTTTCCTTGGTTTCCATGGAGACTGAGTCGGAGCGTTCAAATACTTGAAACGTTTTGATTTTATCTCAGTGTGATATAACTGTCTTAACTAAATGTTAGTTTCATAAATAAAGTGGCCAACTTTCATTACAACACAACCAATATTTCAGCTTGGTGTAGTTGTCTGCTTCTCTGAACAAATATGTTTGACAAATAAAATCAATGTTTTCTTTTAAATATTTTGCTCAACCTTCATGTAAACGTGTAGTACGTAAACGGTGAGGACTCCTACACAAGGCAAACGTGTACATTCGTGTCCACTCTCCTCAGTAATACTATTCCTCTGCTGGTGCTGTACATTGTGATCCTTGAACACTTTTCTTTACCTTTGATCTCAAACTAATCATTACAATTACGTCCCTTTGCTTAGGGCCAACATTCTTCTTAGTTAATGATTGTTAGCTCTAAAGATATACCTTCACTAGCAAACATTAGCTATGTGGTCTGTCATAAAAGATCTTTTACAATAAAAGCAAAGTAATTATCACTTCACTCTTAATTTGAGCAGTACAGTGAGAAATGATGGTAAGATTGTAAAAACAGAAATTAACAGGACTAAAAATGACAAACTGCTGTTTGTCACTTTCCTGCAAGAGTATCTGATTAAAGACCAAATGCTGAATTTTCCAAATGTGTTCACTTTCTTGGTAAAGTGTAAAGATGTCTAAAGTCTAAGAATGATAAATGCAGTGATTTGTGGTTCAGGTTCTAACACCAGAAAGTAGCTTAAAACAAGGCTGGAATTTTACACCTTTGGCTTAACCATTAAAATTGCTGGTGGAAGGAGTCTATTCCTGCCTCATTGAACATTCACAACCAGCATTAATTTTCAGTCTTCCAGGCGGTAAATTAATGTATAATCTTTAAATTTAAACTGAAGTCTTTTGTGTGATGGGTTTTAAGTTTTGACTATTTTTATTTTTTCCATTGACTTGGTGGTTTGACAAGATCAGAGCTTCTTGCTGGCTGGTTCTGGCCCACAGACTAAACAGGAGGAGGGATACATGATACTGTTAATCAGGAGTGTCAAACACACAAAGTTAACATGTGAAACCGTCTGCATTGTTCGTTAGATTCTTGCTCGTGACTTCCTGGAGGACTACATCTTCCTGGCAGTGGGCCGCGTTGGTTCCACTTCAGAAAACATCACCCAGAAGGTGGTTTGGGTAGAGGAGACCGACAAGAGGTCCTTCCTCCTCGACCTGCTCAACGCCACAGGTAAGGGACGCTCACTCAGCGGCTAAAGTACGCACGCACACACACACACTCCCTCCCGTTGGACTGTAAACCTGCCATCGTGTGTTTGATCAATCCGTGCTCATACACCAAGCTAATATTGACTTTGCTGCATCTCTGCTAACGATTTTTCACTGTAGCAAGACATTAAACATGAAAACGAACTGCAAGGGTAAGCAGGCACTTCAAAAAAAAAACAAAAAAAAAGAGGGGGTGTGTTTCTCGTCATGATGATCTGAAGCTGTGAAAGTTTTGTACTGAGCAGCCTCCCGTTTACTGGCCGGTTTGGTTTTATCTTAGTTATTCCCAGTGAGGTTCAGGAAAATGTGACAGAGGCCCCAGAGAAACCAGGTGAGTGTGAAACATCCCTTAATAACTTCACTGTGACCCACAAGCCAGAAACATCACATCCCACAGCTCATTGTGTCCCTCTGCTGCCCCGGCCGACATGCTGCCTCGCGTCTTTGTTTTCCTCTGATCTCCGCTTGTAGAGGAACATTCTGCCGTTGCATCAAACTCGAGAGTGAAGCGTCCACTTGAATGTTAATCGCCGCAGTGTTGTCAGCTGCTGGCTGCAGTCAGGTGGCTCTGACAGATTTAACGTCGGCTAACTTTGAACCACGCCGGCTTCCTGGGCTCCAGTTTACACTCGGGCCTCGTTTATACAAACTTTTCAACTGAAACGCAAAACGTTTGTAGTGTTTCGGGGTTCTGTTAACACGGCGCTGCTTGAAGCCACTGAAAACACAACTTTTTGAAAACGCTTCGATTCGGTCTTCCTCAGTGGAAACTTCTAAAAATGTCAACTTTTCAGACAGTAAAGTCGCTCTGTCGCCATGGAAATGTGTGTGATTTTATAACAAACAAACTCGTGGACCAACATGCGAACTACATAATTTTCAGTGTTTCCATGGAAATTGGAAGCCTTTTCAAAACTTTTCTCAAACAAAAACAATGCGTTTTCAATTGAAATGTCGCGTAAACGGGACCTGAATTAAACTCAGTTAAGGTTCATTTTATTCACTTGTTATAACTTTTCCTCAGGACTTAAATTTAGTCTCGAGTTTTGTTTGTAGTAAACGTATATTTTGGGTTTGTGCCCAAGTGCAGTGACAAATGGTGCGACTTGGAATGCCCCTCCCCCCTCCCATCACCCCCTTTTGTCATTTTACAACCTCAAGCTTTTCCTCTGAGAGCCATTAATGCCGAACATCTGGAAAGCAACCCAATTCATCAATTATTACAAATGTAAATGTGAATTTTGAGATTTCTGTGCACAGAAAAAAAGTCGGTGTCAATTAATGGTTGTCAGTGAATCAAAAGCTTTTAATGCAACCCTCCATTTATAAGTTCTCATTCTTTTCTCATGAGCAGGCAGTTTTCAGTGTAGTTTTGTTTCTGCTTTCATATTTTAGTGACTTTAAGCATCCTCTTTAGAGCTTTGTTTCAGATAATCAATTGTTTTGTTCTTTTCCTTTCGTGCTCTTTACCTGGCTCTTCCTTCCCTTTCGTCTTCTCCATTTCTGGCTGTACAGGTAAAGACTCGCTGACTCTGGTGTTTGTGGAGACGAAGAAAGGAGCCGACGCTCTGGAAGACTTCCTGTACCGCGAAGGCTACGCCTGCACCAGCATCCACGGTGACCGATCCCAGCGGGACCGAGAGGAGGCGCTGCACCAGTTCAGATCCGGGCGGTGCCCCATCCTGGTGGCCACTGCTGTGAGTCCCAAACCTTTGTTACACCTAATGGGTTCATGAGAGCTCGCACCAGAAGGTAGCCTGGGTTAAGGTGCCTTTTCATAGTTTCTGTGGCTCTCATAGGCTGCTCACAACACATGGTTACTTTTTTATTGGTTTGTTCCAGACGTGTCAACATGTGCAAGACCCCAAAAAGATAAATCTATTGATACAAATCTGAATTTATATTTATACACACGCACGCACGCACTGCCTGAAGGCAGAGGATGAGGAGCATCTTCTTCCCTCCGGCTGTCAGTCTGCTGAACCTCAAACTATAGACTTGATAAAATCTTCACTTTTGTGTTTATATCCTTTCTTGCTTCTTTTTTTTTATTTTTGCTTCTCTACGAACACATTCAATGATATAGTCCGACCAAAAGTGATTCGGACTCCTCCTGAATTTCTAGTTTTTTTTATAGGAAGGCTACGGATTGGGCTCCATGATTTATATTAACAACCTCATTAAACACATTTGGACAGTTTTTACCAAAAAACATATCAAATCAAACTTTATTTATATAGCACTTTTCATACATTTTGTAACACAAAGTGTTTCACATGGTTAAAAGCAACACATAACAGAAAAAAAGAGAAATGGAACACACGTGACCACACACACAGCCCCACACGCACACACGACCACAAATAAAAGAACGACTGATGTAAGACTGGCAGGGCACTGATGAAACAACAGAGAAAACACGGCACTGGGGGGCCGACCACATCCAGAGGTGCCACATCACACAGCTATTTGCACTTCAAATAATTTTTTGGTCCACGGACATCACCTTTTTTCAGACATTTCAGTGTATTCATTTGCAAACTGCCCTCTCTTGCTGTATTTTGTAATGATTCATTGATTTCAGATGAAACGATATTAAATGTTATTTGCTAATCCGGGCACCTTCATTGTCATAATTAAATTTAAGATCAATCATTAAACTTAAATCCATTTGTCACACAATCTTCTCAGATAAGTCTTGAGAAATATCACTTAATTTCGGAGAGAAGGTTATCAAGTTCCACATGGAAAGTTTTGAAATGGTCAGGAACTTCCTTGTAGACTGCAAAAGAGTTCAAACTGGTGCTATGAAGAGTTTGAGTGGTCAACAATGAAAAAGACAGCGAGACTAGACGGACTAATAAAGCGGATGGCAGACACAAACGGGAAGATTTCAGTCAGGAAGACGTCTACTGAAGTTCAGACTGAGCGATACTGAGCCGTGTGCCAAGACTATTAGCAACAGGCTGAACAGCTCTGGACTGCATGGGAGACCGCTTCTTCTGTTTTAATCTTTATCATTCTGCTAAACACATTTCACTGCATGTTATACTCTTTAATTGTGAAAAATCAAGGTCTTGACCATGAACACATACACATGTTAATCTATATTTACGAAAATACATGTACAAAAAATAATCTTGAAGAATACACACATCTAATTCGGCATGTCTAAAGAGGAAGGAAGTTATTTAATCCTGCGCCTTCTCAAATATTCAATAATCTCATCATATTTTAGATTATCCCGAATCCTGTGTATTAAAGCGGTTGTACACTATCGTACATGACTTTCTTCATGTAATATATTTATATACTCATTCATTCAGACCGTACATACACTCACTATTTCTGAGCCTGAGGTCTGTTGCTTTTCTTGGCCTGTTGGAAACTTTGGAGAGGAACCTGATCTAACTGGGTCAAGAAGGAAATGTTGCTTTTGGCTGAACTGACATCACATTTCATTAGTAGTGGATCATTTATGGAAGGTTTCTCATCTTTATTTTTCATTTTCCTCTTCTAGGTGGCTGCCAGAGGTCTGGACATCAGCAACGTGAAGCATGTCATTAACTTTGACTTGCCCAGCGACATTGAGGAGTACGTTCACCGTATTGGCCGTACGGGACGTGTGGGCAACCTCGGTACGTGTTTAACTTTCCATTCACTGCAGCTTCCGTCTGCTGTCTGTCGGGAGTTTGCCGTAATGTCTCTCTCTCTCTCTCCGTGCGTCGCAGGTCTGGCCACGTCGTTCTTTAACGACAAAAACAGCAACATAACCAAAGATTTGCTGGACATCCTGGTGGAGGCCAAGCAGGAGGTTCCCTCCTGGCTGGAGAGTCTGGCCTACGAGCACCAGCACAAGAGCAGCAGCCGCGGACGCTCCAAGAGGTGAACGTCCAGAAACACACACACCTTGCTGAAAGTCTTTCATTAATCTGATCTGAGTCGCGTCAGACTGAAGAGACTACCTGTTCTGGGCGGTTCTGTACCTCTACTAACTCGAGCTCTGCTCCGGTTCAGGTTCTCGGGCGGCTTCGGAGCCAGAGATTACCGTCAGACGTCCGGTGGCTCCGGGGGCTTCGGAGGAAACCGTTCAGGGCGAAGCGCCGGAGGTCACGGAGGAAACCGTGGCTTTGGTGGAGGTGAGGAAAAGATTTGCTGTGTTTTTATTCTCCCTCGTGGAGGCACATTCAAACGGAATTAGTAAACCAAATAATATCTAGTCTTTCTGTTTTAATGGAATAGATAACTTGTTTTTTTCCTGGTTGTTTTTTTTTTTTTTTAACTTTCTTTACAACTCGTCTGTAATGCCACACATTCTTTATCCTCTTAAGTCTTTTTTTTTTTAAATCCAGATGTCAATTGGAAATATTTTATTGCTTTAAGACTTTAATAATTGTTCTTGGTCATATCGAGGATTTAATGGAAATGTAGAAAATCCTTATTTGGAAGCCTGTATTAAGCTGAAGCAACATGAAACTGCTGGACTCATTTAAAGCTGTTACCTTGGATTGTTGAACACGTAGTGTAACTTAGCAGCTGATTTTATTTTAGTAAAAAGCATTTTCACTCTATATAGTCCAAACAACTTATAGGAAGAAACTTGTCACTGGCATATTATGAGCCGTTTTAATCTCCAGCCATTTTAGTTTGGATGCTGATTTAATTTACATCTGAAAAGTTGTTGTATGCATCTCAAAATGTGAAGAACAGACTATTGAAAGCAAAAAAATTTTGGTTGGACACTTCATTAGACCTCTGGGAAGTATTTATACATTATCTGGAGCTGTTTTTATAGTTTTAGATTTGCACTTAAGTTAATCATTTTCGTTCCGCGAAACATAAATGCATTAATATGTAAAGCTCTTTAAAGTCCTGCTGAGAAAAAGTCTTTTTCCAGCTTAGAACAAATCAAACAAGTTAAAGAATCTGAAACGGGCGCCTGACGTTGAGCTGTCGTCCACAGGTGGTTTTGGCGGCAACTTCTACGGCAACGACGGCTACGGGGGAAACTACAGCCACTCTGGTAGTGTGGACTGGTGGGGCAACTAGTCGCCATAGGAACCGGTTGCCAGGCAACCCATTGGAAACCACATGTTAACTTAAGCCAGACCATAACAACCCTCCCTGTGTAGCTTCACTGACGCACAGTCCATCACCAACCCGGTTCTCTGCCATTCGCTTCTCTCTCCTCCCTGAGCGGAGGTGCAGCACGGCGCCGGCGGCGGCTCGTCACACCGGAGACGGCAGAGACTCGCACACCTCAGAGTGAGCATGGATGCTGACATGCGTTGTCCGACAGCAACCTCGGACTTTCATTGTTTAAAGGAAAAAAAAAAAAAAAGTATTTTTGTTCTTTTTGTGGTTTAAAAAAAAAAAAAAAAGACCAATTGAGTAACCTGAGGATCATTTGTATGTTAATGTAACGGAAATCTGTTTTCATTTCACCAGACGAACATGGCCAAGAGCTCTAAATTAGTTTCTACTCTTTTTTTTTGTTTTTGTTTGGTGAAATATATTCGAAAGGTAAACTGAGCTTGGACTGAAGCAAACCTTGGCAAACACGGGGGCGTTGTGGCTCCACGAGCCGCGACTCCATTTGAACTTCAAAATTTTATCCGCAGGAACATTCTAATGTAGCCTTTTCTACAGTCGAACAGCTAACGGAGCATTACGATAATCCCACTCTGTGAAGCATCTGTATTCGGATCCTCCGGGACAAAGTTACATTTGTTATTTTCTTGTTCCTTTATTTTTCTTTTTTTGCTCACTCTATCCTGGACAGGCTCCTTTTCCTGGACACGGTAGTCTTTTGAAATAGCCATTCCTATCGCAATCTTAAGAAACACGGAAGTCGTTAAGCTCGGTGCTCAACCGGTCGCTGAGGTCGAAGCAGGCGATGCTGAAACTTGTTACTCCGCAACCTTTTCAATTGACTCGACAGTGTTACGGCAGCTACTCTGTTACCGAGTGCTAGCTGCGCCGAGCGAAGCGGGGCGGCGTTTTGTTCCTTCGTTTTTACTTGAGACAATGTTTTGTTTTTCCGACGCGAGTGTTTTTGCGAAACGGGAAGAAACGAGTCGTTTGTTTTTTTTTGTTTTTTTTTGTCTTTTCGAATCGTTTCTCTGCAAAAATGTATAACAAAACTTTAAAAAGGAAAAAAAAGAGAGAAACGGCTTGCCA
>OMNM01038025.1:9929-25241 GCA_900302745.1 Parablennius parvicornis | reverse complement strand
AACTCTCCCACCTCGTCGGTCGTGGCCTCCTGTGCTTTCTCTCTTGCAGTGATGCGCTCGTCTTCAGTGATGACAGAAGCCAGGTCATAGAGATGGTCACGGTTTGGAGGATTGTTGGTGTTCACTCTCCTCAGTGACCTGCAGTGGTCTAAAGCCTCCTCCCACGTTTTGTTTTCCCTCACCAGAACCAGGTTCTCGTCAGAACAGGTGACCATGCCTTTATTTTGACAGTGTGCAGTCCTCCATTTGTTTGAACTTCGGAATTTATAAACACAGTTTAAATTATTAACTGGGTCTGTAAAAAACAGAAAAGGAAAAGAAAAAAAAATGCATGTTGAGATTGGAGGCAGATAAAACCAGCAAGTCTTTGTTTCAGAGTGAAATTGGTCAACATTGATCTAACTGGCTGGTTGTCGGTTTCATCATTTATTAGTTATTTTATTTCAGGCAAAAAACCGTTCACTTTTAACATAAAAGGAAAGAAAGAAAAATAATAATTTAAAAAGCTATTTTTTTATTCTTCTCTTTTGTCTCCTGTTTTTTTTTTTGTCTCCTGTTTTTTTTTTTTAATTTATCCTATTTCGGTCTAGATTAAGTTTACATTAATTATATCTGTCCAGGATATACTCTCTTCTTTTATTTGTTTGTGTTGAAAAAAAAATTGAAAAATCAATAAAGACCAAAGTTTTAACAAAAAAGGAAAGAAAGAAAGCTCCAGTATTTTCCTGAAAGGGAGCAGGAAGAAGAAAATGTAATTAATCCCGCCCCTATTTTCAATTAATATTTACATAATGAACGTCACTATTACATCTTCCATTTGTCTGTAATTATGGACTCAAAATTGACTGGTAATCATCTATACACATTATTAAATAAATCATACAGCAATTCAATAAATAAGACATACCAGCAATGGTAATCAACAAAATCAATGATAAGAAGAAAAAAAAACACATATCAACAATAGTAGTCAGAGTATTGATATAAAATGAAGCCCTGCCCTCTCTATACTGTCACCTGATGTTTATATAACTCTACAATGAAGTGGTGAACAAGAGAAAAGGCAACAAAATGACTTTATAGTTTTTTCATTATTGATGATTAAAGACCTTGTTCAATGATCAATGATCACTGAAAACAGCTTTGTTTTTGTAACTTCAATTTCAGATGGCAACATTTTGAAAATGATCGCTTTTACACACTGAAACTTACGTTTGTAGTCCCAGGAGTAGTAGCTGGGTGTCTCATCTCCTTGTGACCACTTCCACTGACCAGCTGAATTTTTCCGAAACAGGCCGATCCACCCATTAACATTGATAAAATGCTGAACGTCCTTTTTATTTCTGATCGTTATCAGGTCAGTGTGGTGCTTCCTGCAGTACTTCTGTGCAGTTTCCCAATCCATGAAGCCAGGAATAGAAATTAATCTCCTCATGCTGCGTTCACGTGCCTGGGTTTTAATCCCACACAGAGAAAACAGGAGAAGAGAGAGGAGGAAACAACACATCTTTTTTTTTTGGGTGTTTTTCACAGACGATCTGAACATGGAGCTAGAAGAAGAAGAAGAAAATTCACATTAAAAATCTCAAAATCTAGTATATTTACCATTGGAATTGGACTCATTTATTGAATGCGTTTACTCGATGGAGTGTGAAAAGTGTGGAGTGAGACAAAATAAAGTGCAATGTAAAATGGCAGTTTTCAATAAGAGCTGAAGCTGGTGAAATGACATCATGAAACTAATGTTGAGACTTTGCCATATTTTGTCACTTTAGATAGATTAGGAAGGTGCTTGGGTGTTTGGGTGTTTGGGATTTGGTCCTCAAATCTCTTTACATGCAACACAATGATTATGGAACATAATTATGTAAAAATAAGAAATGCATTTAATTTTTTCATTTTGTTTGTTAAAAAAAAAAAAAGAATCCAGTCAACACATTATATAAGCACAGAAGGCATGGGCCATATAAAATCTTTTAGATTTTCGTCTCAACAGCAATGCTTTTTTTTTCGCTGCTTCCTAAAGCGAGTTCCTGTGACCTAAACGACGCCGTCCGGCCTAATCAGTCCTTCAACAATCAGTGTTCCGTAACAAGATATAAATATTAAATTCTACAAGGATTAGGGCTCAGCAGGATTGACCATCTACAATGCAAATACCCAGTGACATTATGTATGGAAGGGCACTGATTTTACTATTGTTTAAATGCGTCAAGAATTTTTTTTTTTTTTTGCCAAATTAAGTGCCAATACATTTATACAGGAGCAATGGCAATATAGCCACCTCAAGGTAATTTTACAGAGAAAGCAAACAATACCACATGAGCAAGCATAGGCAATTGTTAAAACTCTCCTTTAACATTCTGGAAAGTTTTGAAACTAATTCCCGGTAGTTATTTAAAGTCCAAGCCTATTCATATGAAAGGTAACAGAGCTACAGCATCTATATGACGTAACCTAATGTTTGACGACCTGACAAGACACATCATCTCTTCATCTCTTTGTTTCTGTTCTTTTATTCTCCTTTAATTCAAGCTCACAGCACTGAATAGACATAACATGATTTATCAACAATCAAAACAAAACTTCCTTTGAGGACTAGATCTACCAATTTGTTGTGTGAATTATATAAAACATAGCATCACATACATTAAGAGAAGTTCCATCCATGCCAGGTGTAGTCATTTAATGAATAGGCTTCACACACAAGCACACACACTAAATATGCTTCATGACTTCACAGCGGAAACAAAAAACACAAATAAAATAGGGTCTATAGATCCAAAGTGTATTTGACCAAATCCATGATACTGTAATGAAAGTTAGAATTCACAACAGAGGGAATCGGACCACACCAATATACCAACAAACTGTTCAGACTGACAAATGAGAGGGAGAACAAAATTTTCTTACGAGGTGTCAGTGACAATTGATGAATTTGGTGGTTTAACAGAGTTTCATTGGCCTAAAGTACATTAGAGTGAAGATAGTAGATTTAATTAGTAACAAAAAAATGACCAAAAAGGATTTTTTTTTGCATCAAATCAAGTCTCGTAGTATAATCAGCAGCAGACAAGTGAAGGATTCAGTGATGTTGGTGTCACTATAGTGAATATCAGTGACGTTATTAGATATTTCTGTTTGTATCTGTCTTCACTGTTTGTAATTTGCAGACGGGTCCCTGCGCACTAATCACACAGTCGGCTGCTCATAAAGATCCATTTTATTTCTGCTGCTTCAAAGACAGATAGTTTTGATAAAAATGAGCTTGAAACACGTTGTCTACCTCACACCGACGGTGTGATGATTACATTTCGTTAATGAGTTTCTGACGCCAGAAGTCCGAATCTCTCCAACTTGTTTTTTGGAAGTAGAGAGTTTCTCCGGTGTCGCTCATGGATTACAGTTGACTATAATAGTCTTGTTGCTTTCTCCGACAAACTGAATATAATGAAAGTATGTCCGTCTTGCAAATTTAGAATCTGTCTGTCATCATCTTAGTGAATTCCAGTGGCAGGAAATAAACTTTTTCTGTTGTTGGCTTGCCTCACAGTGTCTTCTTATATTTTTAAATAAAACAACAACACCCAATCAGGTTAAAATGCGCTTTACATAGATTGTAACGAGTATAATTTCACCCAAATTAGATTTGTAATGCATTGTATTACTGAATTAGATCAAATAGTTATAAGTTGTTGTCGTCGCAACAGTGCAAAAAGGAGTAATCTGAAGTTTTTATATCCAAGCTGTGAGGAGTAACTAGTGAAATAGCAGAGACAATTGTTTTACACTCACCAAAAAGCGGTGGCTTCAATCGTTCTGATCAAGAGATGACACCTCTCTGATATCACAGTCAGAGTAAGCATTGTCGCACCATTCAGAGCTCAGATATAACACCTCTTACTCATCACAGAGTACCAAAGCTCTAGGCTATTAATGCAGAATCAAGTCGTCATCCGTGATCTTCACTAAGCTCCAAGTCTCCAACTCCTCCCTATTTGTTTGTTTGGATTCCCGCCTCTGTGGTGAGACAACTCTCATGGAAATCACAACTTATCAGCAAAGTGCTTGATCCACAAACTCCTTAGATTTTGTATTATTTGTGAAACTGCATGTTAATCAAACGATGGAAACAATATTTCTTCAATGTTCACATGTTTGGAGTCACCATATAGTAATGAGCAGGTTTTCAAACATGCAAACTTCAAAAAATCAGCTCATAAAAGTCAAGAAAAGAAAGATGTAATTAGGAGTGAAGTTCAGGACTCAAGGAGACGTCTTCAACGACGTGCTGCTGTGGACTTAAACCCCTTGTAACAGAGGAAGTTCCTTCTTTCCCGGCAGTCCCTGGTGGCAAAGTCAGCAGTGCCTTTCTTCTCCATGACGCCACAGGACCGGTCCGTCGGGCAGCTTTCAATGTCTCCGTAGAGCATCGCTTCTTGATCCGCCCACCACCAGCGACCAGCCAGGAAACGCAGGCCCGTCCACACCTATCAATATTTAACAGAGACACACGGCTAAGCACAGAAGAAGAACAATCACATCACAACATGAATGGACGGTGGAAAACTCTCCCACCTCGTCGGTCGTGGCCTCCTGTGCTTTCTCTCTTGCAGTGATGCGCTCGTCTTCAGTGATGAGAGAAGCCAGGTCATAGAGATGGTCACGGTTTGGAGGATTGTTGGTGTTCACTCTCCTCAGTGACCTGCAGTGGTCTAAAGCCTCCTCCCACGTTTTGTTTTCCCTCACCAGAACCAGGTTCTCCTCAAGACAGGTGAAAGTGTGAGTTTTCTCACAGACCTCAGACCACCATTCGTTTAAACTACGGCGTGTAAAAGCGCAGGAGTAATTCTGTTTTGGTTCTGTACAAAGTAAAAAAAAAAGGAGAGGAGAAAATGCATGTTGAGATTGAAGAGTGTTTGTTACCCGCCAAAAGCGGGGTTATGTAATCACTTCTGTGCGTTTGTTTGTCTGTTTGTCTGTTGATCTGTTTGTCTGTCTGTCTGTCAGCAGGATTATGCAGAAACTTATGGATGGATTTTGCTGAAACTTGGTAGGCTGATAGGGAATGATGATAGGATGGACCCTTTCAATTTTGGGGATGCTCCAGATCTCAGATCCAGAATATGATAGGAAATTGATCTGAAATTGTGCAATAAGAGTAACAAAGCAATGGCCACCAATGGTGGTGAAGGAAGGGAGGGACACCTGGTAGCACCAGGGAATGACATAATCTGGATCAAGGATAATATATGGCTCACAGGATATAAGGCGTTGGCAGAACTCCGCTATGTGCTGCTTACCGTTTTTGTCCCAGATGTAGTAGCTGGCCGTCTCATCTCCATGTGACCACTTCCACCGACCAATAGCATTTTCTCGAAACAGGCCGATCCATCCATGAGCATTGATAAAACGCTGCTTGTCCTTTTCATCTCTGATCGTTATCAGGTCAGTGTGGTGCTTCCTGCAGTACGTCTGTGCAGTTTTCCAATTCATGAAGTCAGCATAATAAATTAGTTCCACCATGGTACGCTCAGGTGCCTGGGCTTTACTCCCAGACACCGATAACAGGAAGAGAGAGAAGAGGAAACGACACATCTTTGTTTTTCACAGAGGATCTGAATGTAGAGATAAGAAAATAAAAATCCTTTTACAAATTTAGATATGTTGCATATGTGGTTTTTTTTGTTTGGTTTTTTTTAGAAAAAAAACTGAGATTAAAACTCAGGCTTTCATTTCACGCTCCTTGACTTCTCCTCCTCGTGATTATTGTTCCCTTATCTCCCTTTCCTGATGTGTTTCACTCAAGTGTGTGATTGTCTCCCCCTTGTGGCTTTGATCTCTTTTGGGCTTTTCTTGTTTGTCTGTGTTTCAGTGTTGGTTGTGTTCCTGTGATTCTGTGTTGTTTGTGCTCCAGGCTTTTCTCTGTTTCTCTTGGATGAGGAATTTACATTCACAATGCAAATACCTGATGACATTTACAGGCGTGCATCGATTTTACTATTGTTTAACTAAGTCTTGAATATTTGTTAATTGACCAAATCTATTAAGCCAGAAAGCAAACAACATCACATGAGCAAGAATAGGTAACCTTTGAAAGTCTCTTATAACAGGAAGGAACTTCTACAGATACAATCTTAGAAGAGGTGTATTTTAGCTTCACCAAACCACCATATACTTGTTTCATTAACTTCATAAGAATCTGAACTGAGAAGTCATCACAAAAATAGTTGATGTATGATCCATTGAGAAAGAGAGGATGTCAGGATTAATTGATGAATGATATATAATAATAATCTTTATTGCAGACACAGGTCCATATAAAACAAAAACATACAAGTACATAAGTAGAAAAATAAATATGAAATAATTAAAGATACAATATACTAAAACTGTGCATATTTTTTATTATTTCAAAGTTAAAAAAAACCCTTTAAAAAATTAATGCAACTATTACGTTATCGCCTTCATACTTATGCACTGTGTCCAATATCCACTAACACCCAAAAGATATAAGGGCAAGAAATTATTCTTGATAGAATATTACATGCTGTTTGACATAGAGTGCTACGAGCACAACTAATTCAGCCACATTTTTATGATCCAGACTTTTCCACAGATTTTACAATTTCAAGCTGTAGGCTCTTAAAATGATAGAAATTCCTCACCTCAAGACACACAAAATGTATCTGTCTGTGAGGGGAAAAATCAGTAATCTGAAGTATTTACATCCATGCTATGAGGAGACGACTGTTGTGACACTCACCTTCAGCATCGACGTCAATAGTCTTGTTTAAAAGATGACACCTCTCTGATATCACAGCCAAAGCAAGTATCACTGTGTCGTCCAGAGCTCAGATATAACACCTCTTACTCATCAGCATACCAAAGCCCTGGGCTATAAATGCAGAATAAAGCCATCTTCCGTGGCCTTCACTAAGCTCCAAGTCACCAACTCCTCCCTATTTGTTTGTTTGGATGCCTGCCTTCCACAATCTCCTTTGTTTGACTCCTATTTGTTCAATTGTAGTTTAATCCAAAGTTATTTTTGCTGGTCAAGATACTATCGGTCAGATTGAGAAATGAAGACTGTACATGAGTGAGATTACCCAGACGAGAGGATATTTTATATTTTTTTTAATGTATCCATGAACAGACACCCCATTTAAAACTGTTCGTAAGTGTTTTTTTTTTTTTTACTTTGCTGTCTTCCTAAACAAAAGCATTACATTTCCAACCTTGAATGCAGAATACAACAGATTCAGACCAGGAAAAAAAAGACAAGCAAAAGCACAGAAAAATAAAGCTTAACATTTTTAATAATAGAAACAAACTTAAAACAATTGCAGATGAGAGTATGTAAGACAAAACAACGCAGCTTTGCTTAAAAGACAATTATACGAATATAGTTGTGATAGATGGACGTTTCTTATATTTAGTATCTGATTTTTTCAAATATTACAATTAACTACTGCGTCAAACTAAAAATGATGATCACTTCAGTGTGACGTCTCATCATAGTTTTAGGCATAGATATACTGTATACCCGAGATACCTCGCTGTCCGCCATCTTGGGAAGGTACTCACAAGCGAAGGCAAGTCAGAAGAGAGAGGGCTACCTGTGTAATGAACATTTCAAGGCAGACTTCGACCGTACAGGTCAGATTGTCCATTTGCGGGATGGAGTTATATCTTCCTTGTTCGATTTCCTGTCACATCTGTAGAAGGTAAGTTGAATTTGCGTAGAAACACAGTTGCCTAGACTTTTCAGGCGGGCAGGGGTGGGGGAGTGGACGCCGAAAAAAACCAGATTTCTGCCTAAAAGCATGCGTCTCATACAATCGGAGTCTCGAATGATCCACCTTTTGTTGCATATGACCCTGTGTTGGTCGTACTTGCCAAAGCTTGTTTGGGTATCTTCTGACAGATGTAGTTTCTTCTCTGGTTGCAGTCTCTGATCTTCAAAGTGCCAGATTTATCCAGGACGCCGCAGGACTCGATAGTCGGACAGATTTGGTGGAACTCCGCCGACTCCCCACTCATCCACCACCAGCGTCCGGCCAGGAAACGCAGGCCCGTCCACACCTACCGACATTCAGCAGGCAGACACGTTCAGACGGTTCAACTTTGGACTTTCTCATCAAGCTCTTTGTGTTTGACTCAACTGTAATAGACAACATCTCTTACACACTGTTTAATTTTTTAAATGCTTTTAGAAAGAAAGGTAAGATTTACAGAATATATACTTCAAGTTATATCACACTTTTTTTAAGGTAAAACTTGGACAATTTCAATGAACGACGTCTCAAAAAAGCTATCCAAGAATATATAAGACCAATTACTACATCACTGACTTAAGTAATATGTTTCATCTTGCCACAATTATAATCATGATTATACTTTATTCTATTTATTACATGATTCTAACAAAATATATGTAATGTATTTATATCTTTTCAACAGATAATTAGTTACAAGTTCTAACATGTTAAAATGAATTGATTATCAAATACAGGGTATTTAAATTTCAGACACACAACCTGATAGTATTTTTCCGTCGTATTCACTGTTTGTTTGGTGAAATATCGTTTGTTTGACTGATGTGAACTGTTTATTTAGTTTTGAACATGTTTGAAATAAAAGAATGAAATGAAACAATATCCATCCACACTAAATCTATTACTTTAACTGTACAATTTTTGTTTGTGTTTATTGTACCCGACTTTATATAGATATACAAAGAGACAGCACAACTACAGAAAACGTCCTCGCCTCGTCAGAAGCAGCAAGTTTCGCCATCGCTCGTGTTTCGTTGACGTCGTGTTGACTGATCAGGGTGGAAAGGTCGAAGCGGAGGTCCCGAGGGGGAATGTCTTTTCTCCTCCACAAAGACCTGCAGTGGTCTAAAGCCTCCTCCCAGGTCAGATTCCGATACATGAGAAGCAGGCGCCCATCCGAACACACGAAAGAGTGTTTGGAATTACACGACTGGCTCACCCAAACTGTTGTACCTGAAGGCTTCCAGCTGAAGTGTTGGTCGCTTTTTGGTTCTGGAAGAGAAGATGAAGAATTTGTCTCTCCAGTGAAGTTCCACAGTGGAATGGATTGAACAAGTTTTCATCTATTTTCTATTTTTTCATTGATATTCCATTTCGTCTTTCAACTGCTCCCTTCTAAGATAAAACACCTTCATCCAAACGGTTGAACTCGGTCCAGCAGCTGAGCGTGACTTCGTTTTGCTGTGATTTTAATTAGGCCTTGTTTTACCGGCGTGTGTTTAACCGACTACCTTTGTTATTTGTTTGTTTGTTTGACCTTTTGTTTTTTGGCTCGTTTGTGTAACCTTCTCACTTTTGTTAGTCGGGAGCGGCCTTGATGGTCCAGTGTCACTGTTTGAAAACATCAACATCTTCTGCCATGATTGTTTTCTGCTATGTGGCTTGTTTTTTCATCAACATCTTTTATTTTCAAGCCTGAGAGTCTGTCTTATGTGGGAGTTCAAACCCTCAACATTACATCACCCTGCTTGGTTTTATGGGATCAATGAAAACTCCAAAGTCAGATTAAGTTTTTTGTCGTACCCTTATTGGCCCATTGGTAAAATCGAGATTTGTTTTTTCCTCTGGACCATTTCCACGGAGCAGTGTTGTTGAATCCGTGCAGTCCGAGCCATCCTTTGGTGTCCCTCAGCAGCTCGATGTCTTTCTTGTTTCTGACCACGGCCAAGTCGGTGTGGTTCTTCCTACAGATGTTCCGTGCATTTATCCAGGTGGTCATGTTTTCGCCAGTGTAGCATATATACTTATGCACAAAACCACAGCAAGAAGAAACGAAGAGGAGCACAGACACAAGTATGTTAAATGTCCCTGTCTACTTCCTCACCGGGAACAAATCATTGAAGCTGAAAGAAAAACAAACCAGTTAATTTACATCAAAGTAAGACAACTTGAAAATATTCTGTAATTTATGTCACAAATCCAACATGAAAAAACTAAGGCCGTAATTAAAAATTACAAATATATATATTAAAAGTGAAAACAGTTAAATAAATCTTGAATTGCAGCAAAAACAACAAAAAAAGTAGCTCTGTTGTTAGACAACAGAATGAAACTATCTCTCTCTCTCTTCTAGTTGCAGTCTATAGAAACCTGAAAATCCTTAACCACAAACACATATTTCTCTGTGACACATCAAATTATATCACAACACTCCAACATTTGTTAAATGGAAAATAACTCACATACTCTAATTAAGAGAATTGTGTAATCAAACTAGTATTTGAAGGGTTAAAATCCTCGTCATTATTCCATTATCTATCTATCTATCTATCTATCTATCTATCTATCTATCTATCTATCTATCTATCTATCTATCTATCTATCTATCTATCTATCTCAATCTTTTGTTAAACGAAACTTTAAGTTACTCTTCCAGACTCCACATGAGAAAATGAAATTAAATATTTCAGACCCAGTTTTAGTTGACATACGTCTCCAATACATTGTCAATACTCCTCTGAAGGAAAGTAATGATCACACTCAGACAAACGCATATTTCCAGCATTTATATATCGCGACAGATTTGTTAACATGTCAGCGACACGGAAACGCCCAAAAATTCCCAAAGCAAGATCCCGTTTGTACGCTCCATCTCGCTCCATCTCAAGTTGCACTGGAAAAGTGATTATCGATCAGTTTCACAACATTTAAGACTTTTGCTGTGGCTAGAATATCCTTTCTTTGAGAAAGTCTGGCTTTTTATTGGGCTTAATGGGTCTGTAAGCCTCGGGTCCCCAATATGGCCGTCCGACTGTCCGGAGAGCGGTTTGAACTGTGCGTAGTACACTTTTGTGTGGTCCACGTCTTTTTTTTTTTTGTTATATATATATTTAAACGTGCATAATTACAAAAAGTGCATTGGAGGATTCAGGAGTGTGGCCTCTCCAGCAGCAGAAACATGAACGTGGTTAAAAGGCCATGAATCACGTGCCCTCAATTGGACGAAACAATAAAAAACTCCACATATGATAAAAGTTAACATTAGTTTCATAAAACCAAGTTAAAATCGTTCCAACCAGAACCAGAACTATAAGTTAATGAAAGAAAACCCATATTAACAAATAAACCTATAAACCAAACACTTAATGACAAACTAAATCGTAAACCCTGCTAAAAGTTAATGCAACCCCCTCAGCTTGCTCTTCCTCTTGTTTCAGCCCGGAACCATTTTAACACGTCTGCTCCCTGGGGGAAGCTTTTGCTGAGACACCGATCTGAACACAAGAGGAGAAGGTAAGTGAAAGGCTCTACACTCACATACGCTGCTCTCATATCACATATATTGCAACAATCATTTAATTGTCATGTTGCCGACACAGGTGAGCTGCCTGACTGATGACGTAACAACAGCTTTCGATAAATACTTTTAAAAATAACAGTCATGTGCAATCTTTTATATGTGCAAAATGTTGCATTATCCTCAAAGTGCTGTGTTCTAGTGCTTTGAATATCTAAAGTTCTGGTTGTAAAGTGTTGTTGTAAACCTATTAACATTGGTGTGATCTTTGATATATGCATTACACATGTTTTGTTGAAAACTTAATAAAATGTAGAAAATAATGAAACATCTGTGTGTTTTTCATTAATATCAACCGTTATATCAAATCAAACTGGTGTTTGAAGAGTTAAAATCCTGAATAATGATTAATTTTTTAGTTTTGTGCACGACTGAAAATTAATTTTGGAGAAAAAAAAAGTGCCATTTATACTTTTAAAGCCAAAAATGGACACAGATGTCCAAAACAAGGGGTTAATATAAAACAAGATTCATGTTTGCCTTCAGGTAGTTGTGGATTAAAAGACCTTGTCTTCTTCCAGTGATGTAAACTATTCATTTGCATCATCATATTCAGACAAGGTGCTCATGAGCAGTGGAGAAAGAGACGGCAGCATTACAGCTCTTCAACTCTCTTCACACATCATCAATCTTCTGTACAGCTTTATGTAATCGAGGGTTGCCATTAGTAAATCATATCCAGTGCTAAAGAGTAATCAGTTACTAAGAGCATGATGCTGAGAGAGAATTTCACAGCTCAGAATATAAACTTCAGGTTGTACCATACGCCTGATGTTTAATGCAAATATGTTATTTTAATATCCTTTAAGGATTTTCTAGGTAAATCAAACAGACATGGCTGTAAACCACATTTCCTTATAGACTCATTGTTGGATGAGATTCAATGCAGTATTTGTAGCAGAGGATTGTTGCCGGTATAGAGAGAATTCATTTTAGGATAAACTTGGAGTCTGTGGAAATAAGTGAATAAATGATACTAATGGTAATAAATTCTAAACACGACAATCAACATCAAGGAATTTAAATAACCACTGTTTGCACACTTATTCTATGCATACGGTATATTTACACTATGTAATAACTTCTTATGCTTTATGCTGAGATTGTATATCTTGGTCTGAAGTGAGAAGAGTGTCACAGCTGTTTTATAAAAACTATGAGTCTGAGAAAAAAAATAAAGCTTGTGGATACATGTTGTCTACTAGGAATTTATAATACAATACATTTGTATATAATGATGATGATAATATGGGGCAGGCTTGGTTTAACATTTGAATCTAAATGATCTTTTCCATTTCAAGAGTTAAAAGTAATAATTTTAAGACAATGATGTTAAAGGTGACTTTTTACCCTATGTTGTGGCGCCCCCTGGAGGCCACGGCACTCTTCGCATTTGCCTCCATCGCCTAATGGGCCAGACGGCTTTGCATAAGGTGTTTCACTTTAACTGATTAGAACTATTTCTCTCTTAGAGAAACAATATTAATGTAAAGTGACAAAAAGCTGTACTGTTAAGAACGTGCAAACTCTGAAACTTCACAGCAGGTACAACTTTTGAACAAACGAATACAAACAGTCAAGAAAAAAGAGGATTATATGATTCATCAAGTTGGTATATCTGATCTTGAATAAATCCTTGTCATGCAGCCTCGATAGTTAGTAGTTAGAGCTGTACTCACCTCTGTGTTGAAACTCTGGAATGTTCCAGTGAAGATGCGTCTCAGTTCAGCTGATAATGGTTGTTAAATGCCTGCAACCAGTCACAGTTGAGATGGACTCATATAGTTTATTAGGGCAAATATTACCTCACATGCAAAGTGTGTCTGCAACCCATCAAGCTCTTTGACATAGAAGAGAACCTCTTGTGTCCTCCACATTTGAATCTTGTGTCGTCACACGATGTAAAGCAGCAGCATGGAAATACAGTGGGATTAGTGCGGGGGGTTTAAAGATCACACGTGTCTGATTGAGGTCAAGTTCAGGGTGAAGAACTGGCTGAAACCAATATTCTAATAACTTGGTAACCAACATTATAATGGTCATTTGAAAGTCAAACACACTGGCTGAATGTGAAACATTTCAAGAGAAATCTGATGATGCGGTGAAACTGAAAAAAATAAAATCTACTGAAACAGTTTTAATGATGATGATGATTTAAATCCAGTGTTTATCCTCTCCGACAGGGATCACATTGCCAGAGGTCATTTTTCTCAGCGATCGAAAACGATGGTAAAGATCACGTAGTGATTTGAAGTTACTGACAAGTTTACTGGCAAATAAGATGCTGAACTGATTCATTCAGATAAAACGGGCTTCATCTCAGCAGGCAAAGAACTAATGACAGAAACAGAACATAAAGGTCACTAAACTTAAAAATAAACTGCAAAATTGGGGGGAAAGGGGCATTTATAATGTGCCTGAACACCTCTTTCTTGCAATCTCACTGTACCATAGTATAGTGACAATAAAGGAATTCTGATTCTGATTCCATGTTTTCTCCAAGGAGGACAGAAACTGTAAAAGAAGAAAAGAAGAAGAAGAAAAAAAGTGCTGACTTTGCATGTTCTTCTTATTCTTGAGGTGGAATCATGGAAATTTATAGTAGATGTATTTTGTATTGAAATACATGGTATTTTGAGCTCAATCTGCTCAGCGGGTGATAATAGAGCGTAAAGTCTTTAAATTTACCGCTTCACTTGGAGAAAACTAAGAAAATTATCAGAATTGACATTTTCTTACCACGTTGCATCTTTTCTGCGATCAAAATAAATTACGGTAATTACACATGAACTATTGTAACATTACATGTAGACATTAGAATTTCAGTATAGTACACAGTATTTATAGACTATTAAGGCCTTTAGACTATGTCTTCTGAGCCATCAGATGGAAGTGAATTGATTTAAACTAAAATTTCTCCGTTTGAGCGAGGGACGGTGTTCTCGTGCCACCGAGCTCGTTTTGAATCTTGTTTTCCTGCATATTCAGAATATAATTCAAATACCGGCACGCTTTGGCGACAGACAAAATATGGTATTTGACAAACACATATATGTGTGCACGTGTGACGCAAACGCCACTCGCTGGAGTTTTAAATGGCGTTGACAGTGTTCGAAGTTAAGCCATGTGAAAAGTTGTTTTTGTTATTTATCTAGAAAATAATAGAGTTTCTGACTCTACTGTGGTACACCCACACTGTCTTACAATGTTAATTGTTGGCTTGGTTATCATTGGAACAGGTCGTCTTTCAATATGTAAATTCACAGGTTCAATCGATACGTCAAAGTGTCTTTGAGCAAAAATACCTAATCCCAAATTTCTCCCAGTGGATTTGAGCATCCTCTGTATCAGGAGTCTGTGACCTTGATGACCAAAACACAATGTTTATCAAAAAAATTCAGCAGATTATTACAAAATGCTGCAGTTTATTACATAATGCGTTTAAGAATTTTATTTAAAAATGTGACGTTGTTACATATTGAGTTGAAAATGTGTTACATAATTACATATTATACCGTTATTACATAATGCGGCGCTACATGCTTCCGTGTTTTTCAGGTAACTGAAGTCAGAGTTTCTTGTCTGTAGTATAAGATTTAATATTCACGGGGTTTTATTTTCCATGTCTTATTACACTGATGTCTTCTGTTCTTGTTGTTCATCTTATGACCTCTTCTGTCGTCCCTTGTGTCATGTGACTTCTCGTTTGTGTATTTCCTCTCGCGTTCCACCGGCGTCTCAGGAAGTCCTGCCGTGTATTCAACCTTTCCTGGATACTGAACCTGATTCGTAACCTCAGTCAATGCTCTCGACTACTACTACTAATACTACTACTATTATTACTATAACTACTACTACACAAAACAAGAATTAACAGCAAATCATTTTTTTGATTTCTTTTTTTTATACTGGCAATTAAGATTTAGAAATTTCACAACAGGTCATAAGACACATACT